>JANCMA020060719.1:0-15890 GCA_024336925.2 Zoanthus solanderi | reverse complement strand
CCACAAAATGGTATCCCCCCGTAACTTCGTAACAAAATGCCGGAAAACAAAACCAAATTGTATTTTGTAATGTCTCACTAAGTATAACTTCTGGCACAAGTTTGAAGGAAATCGGTGGACCTCCACTTTTTTGACCTGGAACACTTTCTCAGACAATGCCTCTTAAATAGTTCTTATGGTGATTACTAGGGTTATCCACATTATGCCGTCATAATTTTGAGCATAATAGTGAGGAATCAGCATCGAGCGTAAGAAAAATTCCCGGAAACATGTCAAAATATCGAAAATAGATAAATACATCGGAGTTACAACAATCTCGAAATTGGGATTCCTGATATCCTGTGGAGAAATATACGTGACAATTAAATAGGGCCTAGACTGCCCTTCACCACAGGAAACGGACATGGCCACGTGGGGTGACTGGGAGTCTGGGACTCATTTATATTCCAATTTCCAAAATAGCGGAAGACGGCAACGCTCATTACGCTAGTTCTTCAACTTCCAGTGGCTATTTGGGTAAACCATCCGAACTATCAGCAGATGAAGTTGTGCTAGTGAAAGAGAGTCGAGAGAGAGGCATTAGTTTTGCCTTTAATACTAAACAGACTTAAATCCCCGACAACGTCAGATCATTAGCCATTTGATATCAAACCTCTTTCAGTTATCTTCAATGTTTCTCTCTCAAGTGGAATAGTTCCGGAAAACTTTAAATTAGCATGTGTTGTTCCAATATCTAAAAGGAGCTCTCAACTTATTGTTAATAATTATCGGCCGATCTCGTTATTTTCAATATTTAATAGAATCCTTGAAAAACTTGTTTTCAATAGAATGATAAGTTTTGTAAATAAGAAAAATATTTTATATGATAATCAATTTGGTTTTCGCTTCAAACGCTTAACAACTCATGCCATTTTAACTATTGTTGATAAATCCAACAGGCCATTGAAGAAAACACCTACTCTTGTGGACCCTTTTTAGATTTGACCAAAGCATTTGACACTGTTAAACATGACATTTTAATCCAAAAACTTGATCATTATGGTATAAGAAGTACAGCTAAAAATTGGTTTGTTTCATATCTTACCAATAGAAAGCAGTTTGTCTCATTAGGTTGCACTAAGTCTGATACACTTCCTATATCTTGTGGTGTTCCACAAGGTTCAGTGCTTGGACGATTATTCCTTCTCTACATTAACGATTTCCATAATTCATCACCTATATTTGATTTCCATATATCTGCTGATGATTCTAATCTATTTTGTAAACATAAAAACATAGTCTTTGGAATCTATTATCAATGACCAGTTATCAATTGTTGATTCTTGGCTTTCTACTAACAAACTTTCCTTGAATATAGAAAAATCAAACTTTGTTATTTTTCACCCAGTGCAAAAGAAAGTTAATTATGACCTTTACTTACAAATAATGGTAAATTTATTAAACAAGAAGATCACATAAAATATTTGGGTGTAATGCTAGATAGCCATCTTTCTTGGAAAACTCGTGTTTCGTCTATTTTGAAGAAATTAAAACGAAACATAGGCCTAATATGCAAAGCTAGACATTATGTCAACTTAGAAATTCTTATTAACCTGTATTACTGTTTAATTTACCTTTACCTTGTTTACGGTATTTTGTGTGGGGTCACACATATCAATCCACAATACAGTAGATCCCCTAATTATTATTCAAAAGAAAGTCCTTCATCTTATCACTTTTAGTAAGTTTGATGCACATTCAAACCCCATTTTTCATCAACTGGAAATTATGAAATTTCCAGATCTAGTGTATTTGTATACTGCTATATTTATGCATGATTATTATACAAAAAACCTACCTATTTCTTTCAATTCTTATTTTGTCCAAGTTAATCTAAAGCATAGTTATAATACAGATTGGCTGCAAAATCCAGCTATTCATTGCCACAAATCAGAACCAATTATGGTAAATTTAATATAAAATACTCTGGTGTTAAAATTTGGAATTCTATGGATGAATTCTATTAAAAATTTGAGTAAAACTAAATTTAAAGAAATTCTCAGTAGTAATATACTTGATTCCTATGACACTGTTTAGTTAAAACACAAAAAACAAAACACTGACATCATTTGAAGTTCTATTTAATCTGACTTAATCATGTTATTGAAGCAATTAATCTTTTCCTATTTATAGCTATATTTCACTCATCAATTCTTGTTTATTATTGATCCATTTATCTGTATTTAATTATATATGTATATATAGGTATATGTGCATGTACGTATGTATGTGCGTGTATTTTACTTTTACTATTAAATATCTGTACTTTTTATATATATAAGTATCTGTGTTAATATGTGATTGACTAAAAAATGTAAATTGTGTAAAAAAGCTATCTACCTAGGTTAGCCTCAAGGTTATTGTAGGTAGCTAGTACCTATAAGCATGTTTTTTTTTCTGATTAAATGTAAACTGTAAGTTGAAATGTAATTATGGTACTGAATAAAGATGTATATATTTATTTATGCTCAATATGGAAACTCTCCTTGATTTTAAGTTGACAGTAAGAGCTAGCACTATCAATGATTTTGAAGCAAGATACATTACAGTTATCCTGACAATTTTTGGAAGAACTAAGATGTTTGAAAACATGAGAATTTTTATCCCGGAAAATGTGTTCATTTACACGTGTGTAGAAATGCCTGTTGGTTTCGCCGCACAAGTAAATTTGTAAACTACACGTGATTTGAGAGAATCCGGAATAACATCCTTTGGAATAAAAATGTTGCAAAGTTTGAAAGGAGAGAAAATTATTTTAATATTTAAATCCTTGCAATATTTGCTGAAAATAGATGAGATTTTCTTTCTAGTATAGGATGAATAAAAACCGATGTAAGATAGTTTATAGAAATGGCAATTTGATACATCATGTTTGCAAGATTCTTTTGTTGTAACATTTTTAAGATAACCTTCCAGCTGGGAAACATATTACGTTTCAAAATAGTAGTAAGAATATTGATATCATTTTGAAAACCCTTGGTAGTGTTATTAATTTTATATGCCCTGTCAATTCAAAATGATATCAATTACTCATAAGTTTTTTCTTCTGAGAAAAAGAAGCTTGTGTCAAACCGAACATTTCTACTATAGTTATTTCAAAGCTGAAGATATTTAAACTGTATATATTTATATATACCAAATTTATCTTTTCATTATTTTTCTCGTTTGACAAATTTTCTTAAGTTGTTGAACTTAGATTTTTCTTCTTTGGTCCATTCGCTAGCTAAAGTTTATTCTGTTAACAGATTGTTAACAATGACTTCAGCAAAAAAATTATCTACTTTTTATAATTGCGCTTTCGACAAGGCTACGAAGTCAAGAATGTGCATTGATTTATATTTCCATATAACAAGGATAAGATTATTGGGAATAAATACAATTATAAGTAATCAATGAAAGTAACGTTTAAATGCTGAACAAAAAACATGCTGACTTCAAGTTTAAAAATGATGCGATATCGAAAAAGAAAATATTAAACTTTAAAATTTCAATACATGGTTTGAGTTAGAGCAACAAAGATTTTAAAACAAACATAAATCAAAGTTGTTCCTGCGAATTTGTTTTTAATTCCGTTTTAGCAAAAGTAAAACAAAAATGAATATATATCCTTAGAAGTGAGAACTAATTTGTAACAATAGTTTAAATACCAAAGGCTAAGCCCAGTTGTTCAAATGCCGATTAGCATTAACCCAGGGTTATATTCAGTTTAACCAATGTCAGTCTTGTTTCCAATCAGTTACAGGGAAGGATTTGAGCTGTAAAGTTTGAGATCAACAAATTTTGTTCTTTGAAAATCCAAACAGTATTCTAAAAGAATCGCTCACCATTTTCTTATAGAAAAAACTGCTCGTTGAATTTTCCCTTAACCCAGGGTTGAAGTAATCCAGCTTTTGAAAAACCAGCCCAGAACTTCAAGTACAGTGGTGTAACGGTTAATGTAACTGTAAGTATTAAATTAGGTGTTACAGAATTGATAACAGTTTGTTATTACGTTTCAGGTGGATATGATGGCTTACTGTTCAAGTTTGCTTTTACTTTAAGTACACGTGAGTTTTTAATCCTGAATCATGAATAAATCGCTATCAGTTGTTTCGATGAATTCGTTAATTACTATTGGATAAATACCATTATTAGTTTGTGTTTCCGACACACAGTATCAGTCTAGTTATAAGGCAGATTGGTAAATTTCTCCCTATCAGCTAACAAAAAGCACCTGGGAATTCGAACTCCAGTTCTTGCAAAAAGTTGGGCTTTTCATCCAAGTGTAGGCATAACTTTTCGTCCATATGACTTTGATAAAATTGATACCACCAGCTTGTACTAGCAGCTAATACCCGGTGGATCAGTGTGCCGTCAAGGTAGGGCAACATCTTACTGGTTAAGCACTAACGAAACCAAAGATGAATAACAACTCCATTATCCACCAGCCTTGGTAAAGTTTTTAATGTGAACTGTATGTTCCCAGATCTTACTCCCCATTCCCTTCTCTTATGTCCGTTTAAGTCTTTAATCCTAACTCTCTTTGTTTTTCAAAGGCTACGAGCAAGTCCGGAAAGAAACAAGCAAGTTTCACAACGTTTTTTACGAGGAGAAAAGAGTGTGCAACAGAGGCCGGGCACGTTATCAATACGATCTTGCTGGAAACCGAAAATTCCCAGTGTCCTCTGAGTTTGCAGTGGCAGTATGTTCTCTACCGACCAACTATACCACCTCGGATTACATGTGGTTTTTAGAGAGATGGGGAACAGTAAGAAATAAGTTTATCATATAGTTTATGAAGAGTAGGTGTGACACTAGTGGTGTCTCAGTTTTTGTGTTGATTTGTGGCATTACATCAGTTTATTTGATAACAGAAAAACCCTAATCTTAATAAAACATTTAATAAACCCAAAATCAATAAAAAAGGAATCCACTTTACCAATTGGTGAATTTAGAAGTCCATTAACAGAACCCAGAATCACGTACACGGAATCATAACAACTCATTACAAAATCCCGAATCTCATTGACGGTATCTCTTGTCTCTATATAAGTTAACGATTAAAAATTTTCGACTATAATAAACCATGTTTTGTGTTCTTTCTTACAGCACGTTGTCCTTGAAACAGATCTTGGTAAAAAGAGAGTGGAACGATACAAAAGTTCCCTTACCGAGTTTACAAAGTACGCAATGGATAACGTAAGTCATTGTGAAAATCTCTTTATTAAATGAACAGAGATCTCTAAAATGCTCGCTTAATAAAAGCCCAGATCGATACCATAAAATCGTAAGGGAGCGTTTTAGATAGTCCTTTTACATTCTTTGTTTGAGTACATGAGAGAAGCTGCCAAGTCTGATCTCCTGGTAGTGTTATTATTGCTATACTGAAACTTACTTTAAATGTTGTATTTTTCATTGTGGAATATTAAAAATCATTTCAACTTGCTGAACTTCTTACTTTCGTTTGTCTTAATTCTTTTCTTTTGTTTGCTTTTTTCAGATGATATTTAAATTTGCTTTCAGTTGGTTGGGGATTATAAGTGGCGTAGTTGTTGCAGGTTTGGGTTTCGATTCCAGGCCGTACCGAGATTTGAACATTTTCCAGCTTAATCTAATTCAGCTCTCCTTTCTTATGAGATAGATCAGCAAACTGCTTGCTGGGAACCAACTTGCATGCGATGGATTAGTTTCGCGTTCAGGGAGAGTAAAAAAACAATTGAGTTTGGATAGAAACGCTGGCGTCAGTGGGCCGCTCGGCTGGGAACTTGAAAAAATATTAAAGGAGCAATGTTGGCGAGACTAGGTTCTAGTTACAGATAACTTGATTTCGTGTTAGCCTAACACGACTAAATCAAGTTTATGTTCTAGAGTGGTAAATCGGACTATATCTTATCCATCTTGAAGTTATATTCGTCAATATTTTCCTAGATAACAACGTTTTACTTCTTCGCTATCATTTCTATATATCAAATTTCCTTACATGTTTTTCTAAAAAGTTTAAAGTGACTACGAGATCCTTCGCGCTCCTAAGCCTTCCGTCTTGTCACGGTGAGCTTCGTCGTGGAAGCGGACAAACTATATGGGGTCATCTACAGAAGAAAACAAAAAAATATACAGGTTTTACTTGAGGAAAACCAGCAAAAGAGTTTACCTGAAGTTCAGAACGTGACAAAAATTAAAAATTCTAAACGCTTTCTGCCGGTCTTATAGGCAACATAGAATATACATACTTTTTCGCATGTAACTTCACCAGCACTCATGCAGACAGACAAAAGAAAAAAGACCTGAAAGGTATCTTTTGAAATATATCTAGCGATCAGTTTCATGGACTGTCGGTTGCTACGTTGAATATTTATAGAGAAAAGTCAACACCAACGGACCTTTTAGATTTACAGCTTTACAGCATAATCTCTGTCGTTAGAAAACAATTTCAGCTCGTACGGAGCTAAATTACTTTAAAGTCTCTAGTTTTTTAGGGATCGACAAAAAGTTAAAGTTGACTAGGTCTCGGTATGGCCGATTGAAATGTAGTTGCTAAAATGTACTGTCGTTGTTTATCAACCTTTCTTATACTTAATTTGTTACATTATTATTTGTTTGACTTGGTCCAGCCCGGATCCATTGATACAGAAAGTTGTACACGGGTTTTCCTACGACATTTTTTTCCTATTGGGGACTTTGCCCCTTTAATGTTTTGTCTGCATGTCCAACACAAAATTCGTTTGTTGTAGGTTCAATCATCGGTATCGGCATCCGGTTCTTACAAAGGATTTGAAGGTTCTCTAAAGGTTGACTTCAGCCTTTTTCAGGAGTCCATGAGTGACAACAAAAAGTTTGGAGAGAATAAAGTGGTTTTTGAATCAGGTGGAGATGAGCTGCCGGAACCGATTGCCCTCAAACTTTTGCCAATACAAGATGCACTGAGCCCGTTGTATTTTGAAGCATTGGACAGCAGTTGCTCATCCTCCCGGGCTGTAAATTCGGCACTGTGTTGCAAGCTGAAAACCCGTCGAGACAACGTAATTATAGCTCTTCGTAACTATGCAAAATGGAAGGAAGTAAAACCACCGAAAGGTTTGTGTATGGTTTTATTTATGTAAAATGGGTAATCCCTTTGATCTAGAAGGGTCACAGACAGATTTCATCGATAATCATGTTTTTTTTGTAGCTTCAAAAGATTTTTTCGCTGACTGCCGCCGTTGTTTTGATATCATTTTTCATGGATGACAGTGACATAAAATAATAACTGTTGGGCAGTATGTACTATAGTTCGACTTGCCATTACCAGTCTTCAGTTTTCTTACATGATGAAGACTGATAATATATAGTGAGTATAACTATTGTACATACGGTCCAACATTTATTATTCACGTTGTAAGGTCAGTTAATGCGAGTCGTTTTCACAAAAATGCCTTAATATTTTTATTATTTTCGACTGGTCACAATCTTCTGATCCAACGGAAAGAATTTTAATCGTACAAGGTTCTTTACTGGTTTTAAACCGACTTATCTGAACTTCGTGATATAGAAGTTTGGAACTGTAGGGAAATGTCATGCTAAGTAAAAGTTTAAACACGCCTAAATTTTTCTGATCATGTGTTTGAATTTCTACTCTGACTTGTTCTGTGTCTAGTATGCTAAATCTCACATGCTAAATTCAATGCAATTTAGGTGATATGAGTAGGAATAGAAGACTGGTTTAGAATTTTAAACAGACCCAAGAATGTTTACTCTACAATGAATCAAACAGAACAACAGGGCTGCGTTCAGTGAGGCCAGTAAATTTGAATGGAAACCGATGAGCACTTTCATTGCCAGTTCATCGATCGCAAGTGAAAATCGACATTCGATATAGTGTAGATGGTAACCGCTGGGCGCATGTATCATGTGTAACGAAATATATCGCTAGTAAAATCCAAAGAAGTCGGTTTTTTGAGAAACGTGCGCGGCTGGTTACCGATTACAGCAATAAGTCAGAGCTAAAACTTAGCTTTTTGTATTTCAGATCCCAACCTTCAAATCCCCGTCACGTGGCCTCGGGGAACATACGGTTTACCAATGCCGACCTCCGGTTGTGAGAAAGGATCAAAATTTGGTTGGCACAAAGGCTACCGTTACCAAGATACTGAAAACCGCAGGAGCTCTAACTCCTGGTCAAAGCCCTTCAACATTGCTGGCCCTGTAAGAAGCAGTGCTATGTATCAGAGATTTTGTATGAAGACGCAACAACGGGGCACACCCTATGATATGGACTGGCCCAAAGGACAATATTGTATCTTTAAAAAGGGCAGATGCCCCAAAGGTATGTCGAGGCGTTTTGGGTCAATGTTCTGTCAATGTGAAAGTCAATAACCTTTATCGTCTATTTTTTGTTAATACAGTCGTTTATTCTATATAATAGAGCTTTTCCCTAATCTGCTCTTTCTCTCGATGAGAGAGTCTATCATCACTATAATTTCTATAATTGTTTTTATGGTCAGCATTTCATCGCTGGCTTAGTTCATTAGTTTAAATGCTAGTAAAGATATATAAACAATCTCTTGAAAATCATGAAGAGTCGAGGAACAAGAACGCTATCTTGTATCATCAAATGTTCTAAAAGAGAAATCTTACAATATAAATTGTCGAAGCCGGCGGATTGGTAAAAAGATTATGAAAGTGGGAAACGTTTTAATTACTGTACAAGTAATATTTTTAGCATTTTTGTTGCGATTCTCTGTCTATCTGTCTCTCTATCCATTCAACGCCTCAGACTGGGTTGGAAGAGCACTGTAATTTGAATGCTTACTTTCATTTAATATTGGTTTTTAGGTTTCAGTATTGGCTACATTGCATGGGATGATGAGGATACAAACAACAGAAACGTTTACGGTGGCTCTGTTCCAGACGGCACATACAACCGTAACACGCTTATTTATTACTGCTGTCGTAGGGATGGCCATGCTACAAACAAGATCTACCTACCCACCGACAGTCCATTTGTGTTATTCCCCTACACACACCAGTGTCAGTATGTACATGGTTTGAAAGTTACCAAGGAGTGGTTTCACTGGGACACTGAAGACGTTTTTCCCTCCAACAGCTATGGGGGATCTAAACCACACAGTAGTATCGGCAAAAACATCGATGTAACTTACTGTTATTACCATAAATGACAAAACGGACTTGATTTGATTAATATCATAAAGGTGTTTAACGTTTATTCGTGTAGATTAAAAATAATGACAAAATGACTTTTTGATGAATTTGAAAAGTTAATTTAGTCACTTTTCCTTTGAATTTGTGACAGTAAAAAGGGGAGAGGTGTTCTAGAGTTCCGTGTACTTGGTTCGCTATATGTAGCTATCGCAAGATAAACATACTAGTGTAAGCATATTTTCATTCTTCAAATGGTATCGCAAGATAAACATACTAGTGTAAGCAAAGATTTTCATTCTTCAAATGGGACAAAAACATTGATGAAAATAATGCAAAATAAAGCAGGTCAAAGAGACGAATGTTTCTCGATCAACTCCTAGTTACTGTACAAAAAGAGGGCGCTTTTTACTTTTTTCCAAATTCATTTAAGCAGAAAAGAGGCGCTTGCTCGTTCAACATCTCACTCTTAGCTATTTTTTACATAGTTATTTATTTATGCTTAATATACTAAAACATTAACAGAAGAGTTTCAACCTGATAAAGGTAACCTTTAGTAGTCATATGGTACTAAAGGTTAATGAGGAAAGAGGGATATAATGCTGCTCTCCCATAGATAAAACGCCATGCGTTCAAAATGCTCTAATACCATTTCAATTCCGAAAAGGTTGTGTGTTACTCCTCTAAAGCTTTAGAAACCTTGAACCATTTTGAAACCTAGCTTGATTACTTCTAAAACATAGTTTATTAATCATTTAATTATTTACATATTATAAAAGGCCTCTATAAAGATTGCGCTTTATAAACCGTTAAAAATTAAGGACACTATTCGCTGAGTAACAAGAACTACCACAGTTGATCAAAATATTCATTAGGTGATAATTGAATTGATGTCATCGCATTTACGTCTGTAAGCTTTCAGATAAACATCATATTTTTTCCATAGAAACACACCAACGAGTGCAGTTATGATTAAAATGAAAACTGGAATAATTGTTGCTGTGGCGATTATCCATGGCTTTGTCTTGGTATCCTTCGTGGATGAATCAGGATAACTTCGCTTTCCTAACATTGACAAAAAATAGAAATAATGGCGTTATGAAACAACAACGAAACAACAAAAATTTATTTACATTTAGTATTTTACAAATACAAAACGGACATCAATATAGAGAATAATTTGTAAGTGAATTCAAGGCAACCTATAAACGACGACAAGGGCTAATCGGTACTGCTTGATTTTATAGAAAGCTTAATGAAATCAAAATTAATGTCTCAACGAGACGACTCTCTGACACCGGCTGTGCGCAGGTAGAACTACAATCCGAGCAAAACTAACATTCACCACAGGAAACTCGTTTAAAATTCCTGTCAAGGAGTGAGCTTGTTATCCCGGTTTTGTTTATAATTTTCTCAATTCTTCATATTTCCCAACAAATAATGTGTTAACTGATAGCAAACAATTAATTTAATTCCCTAAAATAGTCCAATAATCCACAAGTTCCCCATAACTGATAAACAATTAGGGTCGAGATGCTAAAACAAATAAACAGCGCAAAGCATTATTTTTAATAATGTCTGCTGTTGCACAAAACCTTATGCAAATGAGAAAGTTCCAGCTATAACTCACTTTTACTCATACGGAGCATCCGTGAGTCAAAAATGTACAGTGGCCCACAAGGATCATGCCGCAAACAATAAATAGTTGCTGCAAACAATGATTGCTACAAACAAAAGTTGCTGCAAAAAAACGCGTTTTTTGTGTGCGCACAGTCATTTGAAGAGTGGGACTGGTACTGGATACGGGAAGACATAACTATCTGGAATTCATAACCTCTATATGGGTATTCCAACATTTAATGCTGGAATACCGTGCTACAGTCACCAGTTCATTCGAAAATATGTATGTAATGATACGTGCCACTTACTAAAGTAAAAGGGTGTTGATTTCGACCATGTTTTGTGTGCACAAAATCCCTCCATTCTGTTTTCTTCATCGGCAAACTCTTCACAAACGTCTATGTCTTGCGGATGATGTTGGAAAAATTCCGGACATTCCTTCATAATGAAACGACATTCATTCTTGCACGGACCGTACAACTGGGGTCGTTGCCCAGGAAAGCAGGGCGGAAGATACTGCAGACAAAACATTTTCTTTATAATACTTGCACATTTTGGATATTTTTTCAGATCAGTTTCCAAAAATGAAGGAACTGAAAAGTCTGAGCTATTTAATGATGAAAAGTCGGTTTTATTGTAAAACCATTTTAACTGTAGTGATTGTGTTTTGTTTGACGAGATTGTATAATTATACCCTTGTTCACCACACATTGGAATCAGTCGCCGATGACACTGCCACAATGATGAGGTATCTGAAATTGACACATTTATTTCTCGTTAAAAAATTTTCTTTACACTTTTTGTACTGTGCATGTATTTTACGATCGGGAGTTGAAAGGTCGTCTGATGACCAGTAAATATTTGCCAACGCAAAAAAAAAAACGTAATTTCTTGAGAACATTTGTTTTAATATATGCTTACTTTTTGAAGACAATTCCGCCGTCTATTTATATAAACTAGTTTGTATTTGCCTGTATTTACTTTTAAGTAAAAATATCCCACACTACGCACAATTGGGAACGCAATAAACTAATGTTAATTAAAATAATTCATCAATAACAATTAGTTACTTGCCTATATCATATTGATTACAGTTAAGTAGTTGTTGATTAAAAGTTTTAGGGCAAAAGGTGAAACGAGGTTTGGCCTTTATCTTTGAAATATTTTAACTAATCTAATGCATGATAAGATATTTCAATGATTGGTCAGTTAGTTGAGATTTTTGTGCAATATGTAAATTATATATTTTTAAAAATGCCAAACCAACTTACCGTTTTGGGTTGGAGTGAAGTTTGCAGGTTCAAAACATTCTCCCGTCTCGGCTGTCACATTTGGTAGTATAGTGCACAAAGAGGCAAGATATTCTAATCCGTCCTGACTGATGGCCTCAGAACAGCCCAGTACCATTTCTGTACAAACTCTACGACATGGCAGCAGTGGATCCTTTCTACCCTCTCTGCAGAGTGGAAGGAGTAATGCACAATCCACTGCATTGGGTGCAGATTGCGATATCGAGCAGTTGGATGTCTGGTTTCTATACCACTGAAGCACAGTTGATATGGCGGTCCAGTCCACATCCAATGGAAATGTAAACGTTTGATTATGGCCAATATTTATACAGCTAGGGAATAAATTATGATCGAGCCTTTGGCAAGTTTGAGCTGAGGTCATAGTACACCTTGTTAAGAACAGAAAGATGTAAGTTTGTCGTAACGGAGACATGTCGGTCAATTGACGTGACACTTGTGTTTGAAAACTACCGTTCTGGAACAGACTGACCTCACATTGCGTGAAACTTTAGATCAGTAAAGACCGAAACCTAATATCGCGTTTTCGGTTTGCCTTCATTTGTTGCCAATGCATAGACTGTATCAAACCCCCTCCCATTTCTGTTCAAAATTTGCAATACATAGCCTGAGAACTTTGGTATGTAGAGATTTTGCATTGCCATGCGACTCAAGAACATTCCTTAAGGTATCTGACATTTTGAAAAAATGTAGGAAAATCCGTTTACAACTATCTGTATCGTTGGATCCGGGCCGGACCAAGTCAACCAAATAATGTAATCAATTAAGTATAGGAAAAGTTGACAAACAACGACAATAAATTAAATAAATCATTATTTATTAAATAAATTGGTGTGGCCAATCGAAAGTGTAGTTGCTAAAATTTATTGTCGTTGTTTGTCAACTTTTCCTATACTTAATTTCTGACATTTTCATCATTTTGACCCTGTTACAGTATTTCTTTGAAGGGATTGCTGTCAATAATGACATAAAATCTTTGAAATTGCTTCAATTTGTAATCTTTTCCCTCTTCCCTCGTGGTTTACAATGCGATTCAAAAATTATGCCTTTCAAAAATTTCTTACTAATTTATGGCCAAAAAAATAGGATTTTAAAACTGGAATGCCACAGGCAACCCAGTGGTTATTGGAAATTCTAACACCATTGCAACCAATAAGCGAATATCTAGATGTACGCAAGCACCCCGACTGTAATGTTCATTGTTTGTGTTCTAGTTAAATTTCTATATTTATCATATTTTCTTGTACTTTAGTAATATGCTAACGACTTAGCCGACATTTCCAGTTCCTAATTGTTTGATGTAAACTTTTTTCTGAACGAACTTCTAGATTATCTACAGGCTACTAGCTGGAGATATGAGTCTGGATTAGCTTCTAAAGTTCTTTCGAAAGAACACTTCATAACAAATCCTAATAAACTGTTGATTTTGGCAACGCGGTTTTTCAAGCAACAATGTTTTACTACAGTTGAGTTTCTTTAAGTTCGATATTTTTACCGCTAGGCACTTTCGGAATTGGTCGGCTTCCCCCTTTCGTAGTTGATAGTGTTGCTGGTTTCGCTTTGAACTTTTCAAGAACATCGGGTAAACTATAAGTCTGAGATAAAACAGAGTTGGTGAGTTTTTGGCTTTTTAAAGCGGTTGAGCCTAATTCTTTTAAATCTTTTATGCGAGTGCTGGGTTCATTGAGTTTTGAAAATGCGAGTTTGTGGCTTATGGTGGAATTTTTTCCGGAAGAATTGTTTACTGTCTGAGATTCATTTTTCCCGCTTTCTGGAACTGTCTTATTTTCACTAAAAGTGGTTTGTTTTAAGATATGTCTGTACCCTCTGCGAAATGAAAGACTGTTCTGTTGGTTATATATTCTATAAAGATGTGGAAGAAACTCACTAACAGACGGTGTTTGCTTCGACGGTGTATATTCATTGTGGCTAGCTGATCTTTTTCTTTTTCTAAAAAAATGGTAGCATTCATAACAAGATTGATTGTTCTTTTCATCTTGTTTTTCCCTTATGCGTTTTTCTAACGTTGTTGTAAAAGGATGCTCGAAATCATCTTGATTTTCTTTGACTTCTTTGTGCAATTCTTGTGCTTTTCTCTCATATTCCATATTGTAAACACAGAGTGAAGACTTTCCTTCTCTTATGAGAATGTCTGCACAGCCAAAATGTCCCTGTTTGATGGCCTGCATCAGAGGTGATTCTCCGCGACAGTTCTTTATATCCACGCTAAGATTGTAACATTTTAACTTTTTCACAATTTCTCTGACAATCGTCTTGTCGCCGTTGGTAACTGCGTGAAACAGCGCCGTGTTTTGGTCGCGATCAGTCGAATTTAAGTCATAGTCAACAAACTCAATGAAAAGAAACACTAATTTTCTTTTTCCTAATAAACAAGCGTATGAAAGTGCCGATATACCTTTTGAATCTTCTAATCGAACTTTTGCTCCTTTATTAATTAGTTTCTTTGCCAAAACAACTGCTTTATCTTGGTTATGGAGAAAACACAGCTCTATAAGTGGTGTGCGGCGGTCTATGCCTCGACAATTTACGTTGCATCCAGCTTCAACAAGAAGATGCGCCTGTCGCCATCTGCCGTTATTAATAGCCTTGATTAAAGCAGTCATCTTTAAAATAATCCTGCATCTACTGAAACTGGATTATTTTAATGTTCACCTTCAAAAACGCAAACTTCAACACTTAAAAATCATTAATTATTGAAAAAGCATTAAGCTCTTCTAAATAACTACTTTACAAAATTGAACCTGAAACTGAATATGGAAATGTATACGTATTGTTAAAGCAAATATGTTTTAATAAAAAACAAAATGAACCAATGAAATCTTAAAAACTAGTGCGCGAGTCACTGCCAGATGTTTCAATTCAGTGCAGTTTCCGATAATGTCTTAAATTTACATTTTACAGCCATTTAGTTTTCAAAGCGTTGATGTTTAATTTGTTGATCTTTGTCAGAGTTTGGTTACCGGTCCTTCTTTGAGTTACAAATCGCATCGATGACCCATTTGGAAAAGCAAATGTTAAAGTTCTTTTTTCAATGAAAACCAATTTATTTAACACTCTTTTATGGTTTGCAAATTTCTAATCGTGTACCCATCTTTATAAAATATCGTTTTTAATTGATGAAAATCTGAAATCACACCGGTTGACAGTAGCAGAACAAAACGAACTGTCAAAGTAATAAAACAATATAAATGACTTTTTTATAATCGTAAAAAGTCTTTTGTTCATAGTTCTGATTTTTCGGCTGTTTCTATTTGCTACTGAAAACAAATAATTTTGTCGCAATGAAATTATTAACGTAATAATTTTCAGTTTCATGCTACGATTTTTAATCAACGAAAAGTATTGAAGTAAACGATTACAAATGAAGGAAAAATTGATAGTCATACAAAGAATGGTCTACACAAGCAAATTAAAATTGTCACATAGAAATTGCTCATTTAGACGGAGCTAGCTTTAAAAATAGCTGCTCAACATACCTGTACAGTGATCTCGAAAAAATGGCAGAATCCTCCACACAGTAACAGACGCAATTGAAAAAATTGAGTAAATCCATGCAAGAGGGGAGATGTTTCATGCAAAATCAGTATTGTAGATTTTGTGGCAAAAATATTATTAATACAGTACACAATTAATCTGGCACATTTTTACATTTTATTTCCAGATATGTATTTTCAAAAGTGTTCACCACGATCCGCCCCATCGCGTATATCCTTTATCATATACTTACTTCAATATTTACATAGTAGATCGGTAAAATATAGAACGTATCAGCCACCTATATCAATCACA
>JANCMA020060619.1:0-15893 GCA_024336925.2 Zoanthus solanderi | reverse complement strand
CACAAATAGACCTCTAGTAGAGTAGCCAATCAGAATGCAGGATGCGTGTTAGACCGTTAGTAGGTTTATACTAATATGTATTATATATTTATATTTATATTTCGTATATACCAAAGCAACCGATATCCATTTTCCCGAGTTCTGATTGGCCGTAACTCGCGATATCCAAGACTGTTATGCTTCGCATCTCTGTATATATCCACCACTATTCACCTCGCCTTTCGGGGAAAGTTGTTAATTATTTACGGAAAAAATGTATATTAAAGCGTGGTGCAACTTTTTCACTTTATATGGTAACGTAGGTGTTACCTCATAAGGTAATGAAGATTTAAACAAAAGACTTTTCACTTTCACTTCTTTCCTATTCGTAAATTTGTTTTCCTCACATGTGAGAGAGACAGGAAAACTGTTTTTCTTTTCAAGAAAATTGAAAGAGAAAAAATATCGGTCAGCCAAGGTTTTTACTTATATATTTTTTTAACATATATAGTATAGCATGGTATAGTATGGTATGGTATAGCATAGCATAGCATAGCAAAGTATAGTATAGTATAGTACAGCACAGTATAGCATAGTATAGTACAGTACAGCACAGTATAGTATAGTACAGTACAGTATAGTATATATTCCTTTAATCATTATATGGCTAAGCACGATATGTTGCAACTGGTTCACAGGAGATTCCCCAATTCCTGGTAGACATGGCCCAGCGGTATGAAGCTTATCGTGAAAAGAAGAGACTTGAGCGGGAAGAGGGAGGTGGAGGAGGACGAGGTGGAGGCTCAGGTAAAATTCTGAACACAGAACTCAGACCATTGCAGATTAAAAACTGGATGTAAAATGCGTTATTTAAAATCATGTTCGGGCTTTAGCCCTTCGTCAAAATGTTGGATATAACACACTCGTTGAACTAGTTCTAAAACTGCTATTTCAGCAATTCTATGTTAAATTGTTAGATCACAGCTGCATGTAATGAAACAAGTTGACATTTGTTCATCAAAGCAACTAACATTTCAACCGGTTGAGGGTCCCCGTTGTTTGTAAGGTTTTCTTCTATTGTATTACCCACTTAATAAAACTTGATAAGATCCCCCTAGATAATAGGGTAATCCTACCTAGTTAAGTTTCCTCTATTTTGTTTACCCAGTTAATGAAACTAGATAGGATCCCCCTAGTTAATAGGTTTACCCAACTTAGTGGAGGTTCCCTCTATTCTATTACCCGGTTAATGAAACTAGATAGGATCCCCCTAGTTAATAGGTTTACCCAACTTAGTGGAGTTTCCCTTTTTTGTATTACCCAGTTAATAAAACTAGATAGGATCCCCGTAGTTAATAGGGTTACCCTACCTAGTGGAGGTTCCCTCTATTGTGTTACTTAGTTGATAAAACTAGATAGGATCCTTCTAGTTAGTAGGGTAACCCTTCCTAGTGGAGATTCCCTCTATTGTATTACCCAATTAATAAAATTACAGAAGAAGTCCCTGGGTGGTAGGGTAGCCGTACCTATTAGAGGTTCCTTTATTGTATTACCCAGTTTACAGAAGAAGGGTGTCCCTGGATAGCATAGATTACTCTACGTAATAGACTTCCCCCCTTCTAATGTATTACTCAGTTTATAGAAGTAGATAAGGTATCCCTGTCTAGTAGGGCTCCCGTACTTTCACGATAATTAGTAGTCTGGTCATATTTGTTTAAGACCTTCTAAAACTAGATAGAAGGATTAAGTTTTGTTTCGCCAGTTTGTATATTAAAGATGATTGGGCTTGTGTGAGAAGGCTGCGGATGATCGCAAGTCCAGTCGACACCCTTATTAACTTAACAAATGACTTCGCTACTCAAAGATTCTTTGTAGTCCTTGGGTTGGCGGTTCGCCCGTTGTTATTAAGGTTATGTTTGTCAATCCCGTCATAAAGTCATACCATTTTTCTCTGTATAGATTGCAGAGACGAACGGATCTTTAATAATAGAAGAATAAATTAAAGAAAACGTTTAATATTATCCATTCTAACCATTTGGTGTCTGTGTTGCCTGTGTTAAGGTGGAGATGGCTGTTTCAAGTGTGGTCAGTCCGGCCATTGGGCGAGAGATTGTCCTCAGGCAGGGGGCAGCGGAAGATCCAGGGGTGGCGGACGCGGAGGTGGAGGACGCGGGGGTGGCCGTGGAAGGAGAAACGATTATGGTTTCATGATGTAGGTTATTCAACCAACTCAAAAGGAAGGTTTTACATCGCTACCATGGTACGCTTTTCATCGTCTCTCAAAATCTTGCTGAGTTGACAAAGTTGCAGACTCTAAAGTTGTTCATCTAACCCCATTACCTACAGCAGCCAATGGAGAAGCCTCGTTCTGTTATTCTAATGTCGTCCAAATTACTGTAATTCATCAAGAAAGTTTAGCTTTGTGAGGGTGTCCGTTAAAGCGTGTTTGGTAGCAGATGTCTGAAATAAAGAAATTTATGCATAATTATTTTTAGGTTATTTTTGTAAACTAGTTTATTTTTTCATGTTTGTTCCAATCTTGTTCATTTTTTTTGTAAATAGTTGGTTTTTGAATCAAATGAAACGGAAAACATTTTCTCTTATTGATGTATTTTCCTCCTTTTTTCTTTTTCTCTTCACTTCTCCTAACCCTAACCCCAACCCCTTTTTCCACTAATACCGCACCCTCACCCCCTCCCCTCACCCCACATACATTAATCAAGACATTTTATTCGTACTCACAAAGATTTGAACCTCTATACTCTGGATTTCACGTTAACTATCACCACCACTAGGCCACACAAGCAGTTGATGCAAATTGTCTCATATTTTCTATACTTACCACTTTTTCAGCCCTAATAAAATTAATCTAGTTTTAAAAAAAATAACCTAAAAATAATTTTGACCTGTAACATATACAAAGGCCGCAAAGCATACTTTAAAAATTTAAAAAACATTTGTGTATGACAATTGAAATATAATGTTGAAATATTTCTAAAATTTAGAAAAAAAATAAATAAAAGAAACTAGTTCATCTCAGAATTGAACTGTAGCTACTGTGCTTAACCAACCACTGGGCTTCGGGTTCGATCCCCGGCTATCCGAGGTTTGACCTGTTTCTGCTGGGAGTTTACCTTTAAGATCATAGATTAGTGTCCCGTCCAGGGGGAGTCAAAAACTTGTCAGCTTAAAAGTACAGAAACCAGGTATAAGAACAAAGAACAGCTGACTACGTTATTAGTTCCAAACGTGGCACGTTGACTTTTACATCTTGATATAAAGAATGGTCCTACAAAACCTAGTTGTAGTGTGATAAATTACAGCATTATTTTCTTGTAATTTACTAGTACGTACTATATAGGTTGTGTAGATTGTCGCCTGGTTAGCCAAATTGGTAAGGCGCCAGTCTACAGTGCGGGACGCTTGGGTTCGATTCCCGGCCGGGCTTTCGCGTCTTCTCGGATAAGGATATTAAACCATAGGCCCTCGGAGACTTTTGTGTTTATTATGTTTGTCATGTAAAAGACCCCGTCCATCTTAGAATGGTAAAGATGGCGACCCCAATTTACAAACCTTGGCCAGTTAGAAATGACATGACACTTAGATAGAGTCATTTTATCTGCACGCGAATTGGTAACCGAACGAACCGAACTTGAAATCTGTTGTTACGAAATAGCCAGGGATGAATAAAGTCCTTGCCACTAATAAAACGCTATTGAAAAACCATTGAACGGCATTGCTGAGCTCTTCAGAGAATTATGTAAAGTGCGTTAAAAGTCAAAATAAAACCGAAAATGGCAACCATCCTTTACACATGTACTTCGCCACATATATTTGCTAATGTTTATTGTTCCTTTATTTGATGTATAAATCATTGGAATAAGTTTTACTTCAAACGACGAGAATGAACACTGAAATCAAGAGTTATTTGAGTTAATCCCAGTATGTTAGGATAACTCCGTTTTATTATAAGGTAAGACAGTATTTAGGGTAACGGTTTGTATTTTGTTTCTGGCCAAGCTGTTTTAGACCATGTGAGAAGGGGAAAATGGAACTCCGACGCGGAATTTAATGACACCATGCGTCGAGTAAGTTTTGTTGATTTGAGGGTAGTGAGTTTGAAAATCGTTGATATACGGGCCGCGGGCGGGGCCTTTAGCCTTGTTTCGTGATTAAAGTCTCATTTAAATGCAAAGCCTTATAAGTTCTATTGAAGTCCAAAACAATGACGACTTTGGTTGATGCTCAGGAAGGGCATAAATTAACCCATTCGCCTTGCTTTTTCAAAATGTTTAAGCCTCGTTTTCACGTTTTTAAATCTTTTTCACTATTTAAAATATTGATATTTAAATTAAGTTTTATGAAGTCATTCCCACGATAAGTCGTATTAATGCATCCAAAAGATTACAAATTTAGCAGTGCGGTTTTGTATATTATGTAACTGACGTTTAGCATAAATAACGAGCTATCACCAGCTCGCCCATGCGTTCAAAGTCCATAGTAGTTGTCCGAGTAATGCACTCTAATTCTCTCACCTTCACCTTGATTAACTTCATTTCTATTTCAGTAATGTATTTTATTTCATAAAGTATGAGATTAAATTTATAATAGACGACTAGTTTTATATTAAGAATTCAGATTTATGTGGCCATTATTGCATTAAAATGAGAAAATGGCGTAAAAAACATTTAAAGCATCGAAAGATTAGGGCCACTTAGTTTCGGGTTTAGATAAAGATGTGCCCAGTGTATCGCGTTTTGACTTGATTAGAATATAGGTCGAAACAAGGTTCAATGTGATTGTTTGTAACAAATAAAGCATTCCAGGGTTCGTACGCCACCTGGAAAACCTGGAAATCCTTGAATTTCGGGATTTTTCGTTCCAGGCCTGGAATTCCTTGAAAAATGTTTGTTTTTTTAAAGAGTGACCTGGAAAAATCCTGGAATTTTACTTTTGCAGTCCACTTAGTGTAATTTGTGCCGATAGAATTGGTTTTAGTCATAACTTTTGTTCTTTATACGTCACTACTCTCGATCGTGAATCCGCCCGGCGCATTCTAACTTGCCATAGTCTCGATTTGAAATTAAAAGACTGGGTGCAAGGGTATTTGCGCATGTGTACATTTTCGCTGATCGTATAAGTTGTCACATAATTTTGGCGTCGCTCCTTCAAGTAATGTATATTCTTTCGTCGTTTCATTGTTCCATTAACATTGTAACAAATTGTTGAGAGTTGACATTTAGCATTATACATTAAAAGAGTATGTATGTTTTATGTAGTTTTTCTGTCGCTTTAAGAAACATCAGTGTGCATGTGTCAAAAAATATCTGGAAGAAAGTTGGTATTTTGGTGTTTGAGGTGACTTTATCTCACAGTGTCTGCCATATATGGAGACCTTGAAAAAGTTCAGTACAACCTGGAAATTACCTGGAAAAATCCTGGAATTTGGGTTTGAGCAAAGGGGAAGAACCCTGGCATTTGTCACCGAATAGAACACTTGGGATTTTTAATTGGTTTGCATATAATCTCTACCGACACTATCACATGGTTCTGTTTAGTTCGGAATTCAGAAAAAGCCAATCCAATTTATACTTGCATGAAGCTAGCCATTGTGTATATTTTCTTTGTTTTGAAATTAATTATAAAACTCGTCAACCAGCTTCCATTAAAAAGGGTATATCTTTTTTTTGTCAGTTATAAGCAAAAGTTGGGTTGGGCACATTTTTGCTGTAACCTCCTAGTCCATAGCCAGTTTACGAGAACATTTGCAAAGTGTTTTTAAAACAAATTTTAACCCTAAAGTTCTTATGTACAAGGACGACTTCGTATGGTATAGTTAATTACAACAGACAATGTATTGATGTAATTTTACAATGTTTAACTATTTGCCCAGGCTGCCAGACGATTGATAATAATTTAAATCAAAAGCAACACTCCCTCCCCTCCCCTCCACTCATTCTTCCTGCCTTCATGGAAAATAATAGACCTGAACTGTTGTTTTACAAAAACCACCAAAATTTTAGTAACTCATCTGATTCTTATCGCGAAACATTTCATTTTTAGGTGCAAGATCGGAATGCCTCCCCAGTTTTTTGTAATTTTCTTTTTGTTGTCCAAATCACTGAAGAAATTGAAAAGTCTATAGCTTTTCAAAACGCTTGTATGAATAAGCAGAGTAAGAAATGGAGAGACCTGTCTACCCCGTCTGTCATGTTAACTCAGGCTCGGCCCTTGTACTCTTGATGTTCAAGAATCTTCCTTTGATAGTCTATTATCTATTGTCTCTTGTGCCGTAAGTTTGAAAACTATAATAACACCTATTCAACCTTGTAAATGTAAATCAAACCTGTAAATTAAATTGTAATAAAGGAGCGAAAAAAAGGGAAAAAACCGTGTAGTAAATACATTTTTGAATATGTTTCTTCATTTTTAATATTTTGAAATCATAGTTGGAATCGTTTCTGAACTATAGAATGTCCCGTGAGCTTTTTAAAAATAGCAACCGTCTGGACAAACACAGTGCCTCAGTTGGTAATTTAACTCCGGGTCCAAAATGTCTCGATAATATTCCAATCAGCTTGCAAATTTGCGCCTAATCATTATGACAAACTTATCTGCTCGTGCTGAAAACGTTTTAGAAATTTAAAAGGCATCGAAAGGAAAATTACAATTGGCAATTAATTTTCGCTTTCGGCAAGAAATGTTTTCTTATGCGCTTGTGCTGGTCGGCATGCGGTTATCATTTGATAGTCATAATGTTTGCATGATTTTCTTATTTATAAATTAAATTGCTATATTTCATTTTTCCCGCCACCCCTACAGAGTACTACAGAGAAATCGGTGCAGACATACACAAGATCGATAGTCTTTCCATTTTTAGTCAGTTAAATATTGTCCTTTAAAATACAAACAGAAAATGCTATAGGGATTGCTTTCCTATTATTGTCCTAAACTTCCCCAAACTTATTTTTGGCACATTAACCCGTGACCTTTTCAAGCAAACATTTCAACGGATGTCTCTGGTTCTTCTTAACCGTTGACGTGGACGGAGGATACAATTAAACAAGTTGTAAGTACTACAAAGTACAGAAAGATTTATTGAGTACTGTGGCAGAAAAAATAAGAAAAAATAAAGAAATTCCTAGTTTATGCGTTAGATAAAATACCACACACTTCAATCACCTAATCCGATGTCAAGCTTTGATACTTTATTTAAAAAATAAATCAACAACTTGCAGTTCTACTTCCGGTTTTATCCAAGAAGCCCACTCGATCTTAGCTTCGTTGATTGTCGTTGTTATCTCACAAGGTCACAGGTCGAGAGTAAGCCGAAACGTTAATTCGAAGATGACCAGTGTCTAATCTTCACAAGTTACAGTAGTTGTGTGACATAAATTTCAATTTCCGTTAACTGTACCTTAACAAAACATTCAAAACGGATTTATCACACGGCTGCGTCCTTCAAAACCCCAGCTTCTTGAGACTGATCTAGTTGCAGTCACGTAAAGTGAATTTGTTTTCACAGTTAAAAGGACAAACAAAATCTTGCTTCATATTTAGTAGCACAGGAAAGCTGAGTGTCGAAGGAAAATAAGAAGATTCGATACTTCATGATATGTTCTCAACTCCAGAAATCATCGTTGATGTTCAGTGAACAGTATCTCGTGGTGTCATATCGTGGTATTCTTTCCTGGTTTTTACAAAGCGAACAAACCTGGAATCCAAATCAGTAAGTACATCTTTGCTTTATTATAAAAGATGGTATTGTAAATAATATATATCTTATGATTTTTCACTTAATCTTGCCACTTAATAGAACCATAGCAAAACAGAAACTATGTTTAACCCGCAAACATTTTACTTGAATTTAGTGACCTTTCATGAAGAAATTTCATCTATGCTAAAAGGAAAATCGTTAAAAATGATTAAAAGCATTTTGAATTCAATGTTTTGTCAGAGGACGCCGTGAGATTTCGTGATTTAACAGCAGGGGTTATTTTTTAGTCCTGTATGTCTCAAGTAATAATTTACCATATATCTTTGGATCTGTTTTGGGTGCTTAGTAGCATACTGTAGGTCGTTACACAATCTGATTTAAGAGTAATTATTATAGATTTGAATAAAGAAAACGAAGTGTCTAAACCACTATAGACATTTTTACCAACAGGCAGTGACACATAAACGATGACATGTTTGAAGTTTCGTTTAGGCAAATCAACGAAAACATGGTATTTTTCTAAAACAACCAAGTGCATTCAACTAAAGTTCATCTTGTTAGGGATCAAAAAGCTTTGAATAAAATGGCTCTATTCAAGAGTTTAAGGAGCTGATAGCACAGGATATGATTGATAACAAACAATATGATGTATCATTTTATAGTAAATGATATGATATATCAGTTGTATCTTTCACTCTGTGATACCGTAACATTACTTCATACGTGCTGTAGTCGGAATCATTCGCTGCGCGCTCTTTTCCCGGTGTTCCTTTTAATTTAATATGATTCCATAGAGCAACTTTTAAAAACACGAAAAATAATCCATGTTTAACACATCGTAAATATACGTGGTTGCTACTCCAGTGTTCATGCAATTCATTTTGTTTGCTGTACCTAGAGACAAACATTGAATAACTTTAATATCAAAATGTACTTAAGACCTCCTTATCAACTGCAATTGTTTAACTGTACTTTAGATGAAAACCTTTACAACTGTATTTATAAATTTACTTCTGTAACTGTATATGCTTAATGTACATGTGTAGCTGTACCTGTATAACTATACATACTAAATGTACCTGTATCTATAAATACTAAATGTACCTGTGTAACTATACATACTAAATTACCTGTGTAGTTATACAAACTAAATATACCTGTCTAACTATACATACTAAATGTACCTATTTCTATACATACTAAATGTAGCTATACATACTAAATGTAGCTATACATACTAAATGTAACTATACATACTAAATGTACCTGTATAACTATACATTCTAAATGTAGCTATATATACTAAATGTACCTGTATAACTATATGCATACTAAATGTACCTGTATAACCATACATACTAAATGTAGTTATATATACTAAATGTACCTGTATCTATAAATACTAATGGTACCTGTACAACTACACATCTATACATATTAAATGCACCTGTATTACTATACATACTAAATGTACCTGTATAACTTTATCCATACTAAATGTACCTGTATAACTATACATACTAAATGTACCTGTATAACTTTATCCATACTAAATGTACCTGTATTACTATACATACCAAATGTACCTGTATTACTTTATCCATACTAAATGTACCTATATTACTATACATACTACATGTACCTGTGTAACTTTATCCATACTAAATGTACCTGTGTAACTATACATATTAAATGTTTACATGTGTAACTATAACTACATATTTCTTTCCATCAAACTGTACATACATACTGTACCTGTACAACATTGCTTATTCAATGTACCTGTATAACTACAAACGAAATGCACCTGTTTGACTATACATACTATATACCTTGTAGCTGTCCAGTGCAAAGAAATGTCGGTAAAAGAGGCGCTTCCTTTGCAGTTCGGACAGGCTCTTGAACTGAATATGGAGAGTTGTTAGGAAGCAAACATTGTCGCTTGATACGACAATCCGCTCTCTGTGAGGCACGAATAGTAATAGTAACCTGTAGTTCATCGGTGGTGATAATAACATGTTTCGAATTGCGTTTAACGTCTCGGATATTGGTCGTTTTTTTGGAGGAGTTTGTTCTCCGCCAAGATGGGAATGCGTTCGGCAAAAATTAGGGCCGTGTTGCTGTGTAGCCTTCCAAGCTGTACAGCTGGTAAAGGATATGACGGGAAGAGCCGTCAAGGATACCAGAAACAAAAACATATAACAGAATCCTCTAGCTCTGCAATGAACTTTCAAATTTGATAACAGGGCTAAGTTGTTCAAAAGGCAAAAGACGCTAAACCAGGGTTAAATGTTTAGCCCACGGTTTTGTTTCCAACCTTAAAGAGATGGATTTTATCTGTAAGTTTGGGATTAACAAGTTTTTACCAAGGAATATCTAAACAGTATTTTATGAGAACCGTAATCTTTTCCTTAGTGAAGCAATCGTTGCTGTAATTTTGGCTTAACCCAGGGTTAAATTTAACCCACCTTTGAACAACCCAGCCCAGGCAACTGGAGTATGGACATTGCGCTGGGTTCCTGCTGGATGTTGTCCGCTCTAACTATGTACTGAAGGTGTACGTTCAACAAGCCTTCTGACTATGGAGAGGAAGATCGTCACTCTAAAGCTAGCTGAGAATGCGCAACGCTTGAACTTTGCATTGGCTTGGATGTAGAGGCGGATGTCAGTGAGGAGCTTCCTGCTGTGTTATGATTGGATAATATAAGGAGCAAAGTGCTTAATTTATGGACGCACCGATGGCTTGGGCCTCAATCTCACTCGGCAATCAGTTGAATTGACGTTTGTGTAGCTTGACGATGAAAAAACCATCAAGGAGACGTTTGCTATTGCGGTTGACTAAGAGGGTTGTGCCGATACCGCTTTGCTTGACGGAGCCATCTTTCACAATGGAAAGTGTGCGCGAGTGTTGGAGAATGAGAACAGTCTTTTAGTTCGAAAGCGCTTTCTGGGCTTCTGTGACGTTCAAGAACAGCTCCATGGACCATAAGATATTGATACGAGAGTCTTTTCCGACTATTGCCTTGTCTCGGGGTTCCAGGAGGTTGGCATAGCATGATAGCACACGGCTAAGGGCATTATAGAAACCGATATTATGAGCGCAAACAATAGAAAGTAGTCGGAGCAACTGCGGAGAACAGGGTGGGTAATTTATAGAGACTAGCTTGGAGGGTACCATTGGACCACACCCATTCTATCACTGTGACACTTTGAGGGCAGATGGAAGCGGCTAGATTGC
The DNA here is from genome assembly GCA_024336925.2 of Zoanthus solanderi. Lineage (NCBI taxonomy): Eukaryota > Metazoa > Cnidaria > Anthozoa > Zoantharia > Zoanthidae > Zoanthus > Zoanthus solanderi. The sequence goes on along the minus strand of JANCMA020060619.1, from coordinate 4,959 downwards.
TGTGATAAAAAAGGACAAGGACACGGCACCAATTCTGTGCGCTTTCTCGGGGGTATTGCTTCCGACATAAAAATCATCGGCAATAAGGTCGCCCAGCACTAGTGACATTAACTCTACGGGGCATGTCTCCAACCCAGGCATGTCTACAGCAGAATGGACGTAGAAAAGAATGCCTTAAAAGGGTTTGCTATGTCGCAATACTTCATCGATGAGTGGGATATAGGTATTGTGCAGAAAGACTTCAAGAGATGGGAGATGATAAGATACTTCTATTTTCCCATGCGTTGCAAGATGTTTTCATTGTTTGGTGTCAACATAAGGCTGGAGTTTGCTGTTTTGAGAAACCTACCTAAGAAAAGTGACTAAGCAGCTCTCATCGTTGGGTTTTCAAACAAGAAAGGAAGTAGTCAAGTATTCTATGAGGGCATTTACTTGCTCAGGCAACTTCCAGCTGTAGTTCCACAAACGGCATCATAATCCAAGTGAAGCGCGCTGAACTTGTCGCGTATTATGAAGAATGCATTGATCAGAATCGACTGAGACATTTCGAGGGAAGAGTTTAGTTAGTTTCGAAGGTGAGGGAAGCCTGCACACAACAGGGATGAGGCTGGCAATAGTGGAGCTTGTTGGGCTGAATTTGGCAAATCTGCTTGCCATTCTTGAGCAAGATTGGGGATGTTTGTGTTGTTTAGATTTAGATAGGCATATCCAACAGATGCAAGACCCTGAGGGCGAGGCCAAGCAGTTACCAGTTTTAAGTGCAGTAAGTCAGGGTGGGAAACAGGTGGTCTATCCAGGTGGATGTAACCTCCATGGTAAACAATCGTATGCAAGGCCTACCTAGAGAATAATACTCGAGCCACCAATAACAGTGGCGAACAGCAGTGTCAATACGTATCATAAACGAATTGCCCAATTGTCGACATCAAGTTGGTGGACGACCAGGGTATCAAGCTTAAAGGATTTTTTCCCACAATTAGCTTACCGGGCCATCTGGAATGCAGGCATGATTGGAAAACCATACAATTAAGCACAACACTAGTGAACCATTCTTGAAGTGACCCCGGTGTCGAGCGAAAGCAGTTTGGAGTAATTATCATAGAAAGCATTCATGACAGAAGATTGAGTAATGCTGACTTGCAGAGCTGAGGGATCAGTGGGCGGGGAAGGTTGGCAGAGTATCGTAAGTTGCGACACCCTACTCCCCTTTTAATGGTCAGAAGGCCATAAAATGCTGGTGCAGATCTCCAGGTGCGCATCAAGTGTATATTAGTGTATTGTGCTGAGGTCAAGAAAATGAGTCACAATTGGCCAAGTAAGTTGGACAATTTTTTGAATGGCGATGGGTCTCGGAAATGGAAGATCCATCGTTTGGCAAATCCCTGTGGAGGCTTGTCGCAGTTTTTTTCTATCACATGCCTCAGTGGTCAGAGTTGGGGATTTGAATACTCGAGACCTGGTTCGAATCTCCGCCTCAGACTACCGAATGGATTTGTCCTTGGTGATACCAGGGCAAATTCACCACGCTTTGTAAATAGCCAACTGGTTTGCCTCCTACCAGTTGGGATTCTTAACTGGGAGAGAGAGGGATTTTAACATGACACTGAAAAAGCCCTTTAGTGGGAGTTGTCATTATGTAATTGTTATTATTATTATTATTATAACAATAGCCTTAACTACTGAATACAATAGTTGCACGCTGGAATGTACCGAGCTGACCATCTGCTTATCGTTGTCTTCAGTTATGCGCCGAGTAAAGCTCACTTTTGGGGTTCTGTGGACAATGTGAACGTCAAAGAACAAAATTTAACAATCTTTAATTGCCTTCGAGGTTGAACCTTTTACTTTTTTCTGTTCGAGAATCTTAAGTAAAGTTGAAAGGGAAAATTTACTGCCGTCCTCTTTGCTCCCGTCCTTGTTTTTAAAGTCCTTATCCCGTCCCTGCTACTACGTCTCGGGGCAATATTTAAAATAACTTGGTCGATAGCTTACAGACACTCTCGAACATCCAGCTACATTTAAAACTTATGTTTTAAAACAAATTTTTATCGTATCAATCAGATTCAAGAGTTAGACAACTTTCAGTACAAATGCAAAGCATTATTAAAACCAAAATGTCTTGCGACTGTTTGTTTACATATTTTTCACTTAATAACAACCCCTTCAAAACAATGAATACACCAGCATACAACTTGATGTATATTAAAAAGGATAAAAGATGAGGTGGAAACTGTTTCAACATTTGCTTCAACAATTAACGATTCGATTCATTCTTATAAGCTTTGTTTCATAAATTTTTCGTTTTTTCATACTTGTTTTAGTTCTTAAAGTGTTGAAGGTTGCTACGTAGCGTTGTTCTGGATATCAATCCCAGATTACACTGCAAGATGAAGATTAAAAACAACAATAAACAGAACGATGCATGACGCTTGCAAAGGGGGAAACTGTTGGATTTTTTTATCATTCTTTTAAAAAATAAGAATAGATACTTGTCTTTCTGCTTGTTCCGAAAAATGTTTTAAAATAATCGATCTCGCCTCAACATCTTATAATCTTAAAATCAAAGCTTTAAGCCTTGGTCAAACGGCCCATGATAGTCGATGATAGTCCATGATAGTTGAAGCGCGTGCTTCTGTTTGACCACCAACTATCATGCACTATCATCGACTATCAACAACTATCATTCATTTTGAGCTTGTTCAAACTCTTCATGATAGTCGATGATAGTTTTTTTCGTTTGACCACGCGTATGATAGTTCATGATAGTTTTTGGTCAGCTCTTTTCCCCAAAAATCGGCGGGCTCGTTTAAAATGGCTGCCAAAATTCTATTACTAGTAAACAGGCTGCCACCCTTTTTCGTCGAGATATATGCATACTTTTACAAGTTTGTCTCACGCGACGCCATTTTATTTTGTTTACATTTTTACGCGGAAAGAACCGGGAACTAGCTGCTCGCGTGACTTTGTTCGTGCAACTGCCGGTGAACTATCGTCAACTATCACGAACTTCTTTAACCCGTTTGACCATGTGAATGATAGTTGGTGATAGTTGATGGTAGTTTTGAGGGAAACAACTATCATCGACTATCATGGGCTGTTTGACCAAGGCTTAACCAGTGATTTTGCAAAGATTGTAGAACAGAGTATATTGGTGAAACTGGTCGTTCCTTAGGAACTAGAAAAAATGAACAGAAAAGAAAAGTAAGAATGGCTAACACTAAAGATTCAACCCTAGCACAGCATGTTTATAATAATGACCATTCCACTGATTGGGATAATAGTAAGATTACTAACAAGGAAAATAACTGATTAAAGAGAAAATTAAAAGAAGCATGGATGATTGATAAAACTGAAGAGGCTATTGCAAACAGAGACATTTAGTTAACAAAAAAAATATTATTTTCAGGTAGATCATCTTTTTTTATTTACAAAGTGTATGAACAAGTTTGTTTCATGAGTGTGAATATAGCCCTAACTAAAAGTCAACCCTAACCCTAGTCATCACATTTAAGTGTCAAAATGCTGGGCCACATGACCTTTAATTTTTGTTGCTTAATCTGTTAATATATATCTGCTAGTTTAAGTTACATTTAATTTTTTTTTGTGACATCAAAGACTGGAGACTCGGATCTACAGACGATATCAAAATAATTACCAATTTTATGCCTTGTCTCATCTACACGGACAATTTTCTGTATACTAGCTTTTCATCAAATGTAGTTGTCACAAAAATTGGTCATTTCTTTTCATCTACACATGCAACGAAAAACTCTAGTACGAAAGTTAAAACAAAGATGATGATGATTAACAACTACCCCTTCAAGGGGAGGTGAATAGTGGTGGATATACATCAAGACAGGAAGGGGATTGTTGTTTTAGTATTTTCAAAAATAATGGGATAAAAATTCACTTTATTTTCCAAGAAACAATACAATGTAAACCTTTTTCTATTTTTAGCACATGCACTTTCTGTCACTTTACTTCTACTTCAAAATCAACAATTAGTCTTGGTTATTGCAAGTTACAGGAGCCAATCAAACCTGGCAAAAATGGTTACCAGTTACCTTAAATTAATAGGTTTATATGGTTACGTTGCAAAACAACTCAGATACGTTCTACTAACTGAAAACACTGCTTAAACTGAACAGTAACCTCCTCAAATCATAGGTTTTTGGCTATATTATGAAAGAGATCAAATGAAATTTTACCTTCTCATAATATTCCGTAAAACTTATCTCTCCATCTCTTGTCTGAAAAGTGTTTTCTGGGCGCCCTGCCCAGTTTACATCATCAATTCGATACGTCTTGTTATTGTACCTAGATAGAAACAGTATAAATTTGAAAAGCAAATGAGAAAACATGGTTTATTTTATCAGTATTGATGACCAGTCAAGTGAAATTTCAACCCCTAGTTATACTGGTCCAAAGGTTAGATTAAATAAGTCTGTTTGATCGAAATGCACTGACAACTAACACACAGCTTAGATATTGAAACTTTATTTCTAATTGCAGAATTTTCACGATTTCTACAAAACAACATTTCTACCAATGAAAAACTTACAAATAATCTTGTTTAAAACTGGTATGGTCCTATACAAAAATAGCTGGGGTTGCCTGTATATCACCAACTTTAACTGACCCCAGTTTGATTCCACTTGACCATTTTTTATTACTCGGGCTACCTGTGGTAGGCCGAGTCTAGGTGTACCTTTTCAATCTATCTATCTATCGACGATGTCGAAAACGTGTAAACCCATGTTGCTTACTAGCCTGCAGTATCATTGAAAACCACGAATGCAAGGCTTCTAACAGCCAACGCCTTTATTGCCATTTCGCAGTTTCATTCAGATTGTCTCGGTGGTTAGTGAGGTTTTTAATTTAAAACTCAAAATGGGATTATTTTTCCTTGCAATCACCGCAAGTATTGTACAAAGAATGGAATGATTGCTATGCTTGCTT
>JANCMA020060518.1:0-15895 GCA_024336925.2 Zoanthus solanderi | reverse complement strand
GATGATGATGATGATGATGATGATGATGATGATGATGATGATGATGATGATGATGATGATGATGATGATGATGATAAGTTTTTGAACCATTGTTTTTTCTAAAATCCTAGTAATTTTGTAAAACACGAAAATCTGTTGGTCTGAGCATTTGAGCTACTAAGAACCTTGTCAGTTTACAGCAATGAGTTATGGTAGAGGTTAGATAGCTATAAGGATGCTTGAGTTCTTCTGGGAAACAAATTTCTTAGAAAAAGAAAAATCAAAGTACAATTCTGTGTTGACCAGTATATCATAGTACATCTTCATCATTTAGGTTCCAAACAAGATAAATGATTAAATTTCTTCCACAATTTTCATTCTTTGACTCCTCTGGTCATCTACTAAGTAAACATATTAAAGATTAGCAGAGGCCAGTACTCTATTTACCAACCTCATAAGGATAGAAAACTGACTTAGCATTAGCAAAAAAGAAGATCAAACATATTGTGTTCAAATCTTGAGAGAGCCACAGATTCAACCTGACTCTTGTGACTGCATGGATAGCTAAATCCTTTACGAGCCTAGTGACCCATGGAGCCAGCGCTTATCTCTTATCTGCATGGATAGCAGAGATCTTATCTTTATCAGTTACGTTGGCAAAGAAACAAGCTCATGCATGGACTAAAAATTTAAGCTGGGCTAGAGTTAATTGGCCTTTGAACACATGAGCTCTGATCCTTGATTGGACTATAGTCTTCTCTGTCACCCATGCTCTACATGTGTATAATCCTAGGAAGATGGAAGTTGTTTTGGAGGAAAAATTGTGAGAGTATGATTGTCAAATTTCATTGTTATGCACATCCAAGCTGCCCAATTAACCCATCAGGAAGAAGATTTATTTGTGGTAATTAATTTTGAGTTCAAAGTTTCATGATTTTCTTTCTCCACAGGTGACAGATTGGCCAGAAGAGGATTATGGTAGTTTTTACAGCGGTGATTCATACATCATTCTCAACACTTACAAGGACAAAAATTCCCAAAGTGATGTAAGCAAACTATTTGAAAGATTAAGATGATGATAGGTGACAACAACAGTAATAACAGAGATGATGGTATAGATAGTTACCATGACAATGATGACAGTGATGATGATGATGGTGACTGTGGTTCTAAAGATGGTGATGACTGTGGCCCATTACAACGTATGATGATGCTGATAACATTTACATTGATGATGATGGTTTTGATAGTGATTAAATGATGTATTTGACAGTGATGACAGTTACAATTATAATGGTAAAAATGGTGATAGTGATGCATGATAAAAACTATGTATAATGACATTTTATTTTACAATGACAATGAATAGTATTAATAGGTTAATTTTTGATTATTACTAGTTCTTATAACTATCTATTATTTAAAAAAAAGTTTTATCAAACAATTTTTTTCATCTCTTCTTAGGAATTGCTTTATGATGTGCATTTCTGGATCGGCAAATACTCCACCCAAGATGAATATGGCACTGCTGCCTACAAGACTGTGGAGCTTGATACGCTGGTTAGCAATATATTTATAAGGCTGTACACACAGAGCTGGTGTACACTTCTGTCACAAACTTAAACAATCGTGCATCAGGTGTTAAGAAAATTTTTTTTGGATAGTGTAAAATTTACACTATACACAATGCACGATCCTATTTTGATGCTTTGTTTGATACCAAATTTGATGCTTTTGGGGTAAACAGAGATGGAGTAATTATAGACCTTGAAACATGGTTATAAAAAAATCCATACAAATGTCTGTAATGTTAAGACATTACAGTTTACTTCGAAATCTTGATATTTTTTGGGCAATCTATGTCTTGCAAAATTGTTTTTCTTTTATAGCAGCCAAAAGCCGCACACAGTAACCATGTTTTTCCTTGTTTTAATTATTCTAATATCTAAACCTACGTCATAAACAACAGCTGACATCACATATTGAGCTGCTGATCAAATCTTGTCGATTTGTTACAAAACATCAATACTCTACAGTACTGTTTTAAACTCTTGAAATATTTTAAAGGTACAGTTAATCATTTGTGTTTTATTGACCATAATATTCAAAGAAATCAACAGGGTATCTTGCAAAGTACAGAGGTGTAATTCTGCACTAAGTAATTATAAAATCTGCAAGTTATGCATTGACAGCATTCATACAGCATTGGTAGGCTTGTTTTAAGACCCTGAGTATTGCATGTGAATCAAATCCAAGCCTCCCACCCACGAACAACTAACTGCCTTGTACCTGTACTGTAATCTAAGCTAACTATCAGCTGTTACATGGAAACCATTATTTTTGTCAAAAACCTACAAGACCCAATAAAGCTGAAACAACTTTTGCAAAAATGTCAAATATGAGGGTTCTGAAGGGGTAAAATTGGGATTGGCAGCAGGTTTTTCCAGAGGAAAATGGGGTTCAAGCCACACTGGGACTGGGCTTTGGCCTTTGGGAATGGGAAAAAAAGATTAAAAATCAAAAATAGGAATGGGATTTGAGAATTGCAAAATGGAATTTGGAAAAAAAATGAACTGGGAAATGGGATTGGTACCCCCCATTCAGGACCCTCAAATATGTTTTGGGATTTTATGGCAATTATTTTAATATGCAGCCTTCGTTCATTTTGACATCTCAAAGTTGTCAATACTGCTTGAGAGGCAAAGTAGTATTGATATTTCTCTTTCATTGTACATGTGTGGGCAGCATGTGCATTTATCTCTAAACAAAACACAATCTCTAACCTTGTGTTGTCTTTAATTCTTTGAAAAGTTTGAATGATCTCAAACAGATATAATGACAAAGTTTCCATTTTAGCTGGATGATAAACCAGTTCAGCACAGAGAAGTTGAAGGTCACGAGTCTTGTTTGTTTAAGTCATACTTCAACAACATCACTTCTCTCAAGGGAGGGTAAGTTAGCACACCTCAAACTTTATTACAAAATTTAACACAATTAATTTTACATGGTGAAGAAATAAAACAGGCTATTGTAAAGGTTACTCAGAATAACTAAAAAGCTAATCTAGCTCAGTAACTACTTTTATTAATTATACACCTCGGACGGTTGGCAATAAAGTTGACAAAAAAAGTTTATATAGAAAAGAATATAATAATAATAAATAGTAGATAAGTGGTATTAAATGAATGAGGAACAGGAAAAAGAAAGGAAAAGAAAAAGAAATACAGACACTAGAACCAATACCAGATAGAGATTCAGACCCTTTTGTATGAGGCTAATAATCGTTTTTTAACTTTGATTTGAACAATTTGGCTGAAAGTCCCTTAAAATTTTCATCAAGCTAGAATAAACAGGCTGAGATAATTAGGACAAAATAATTTTAGACATTAATTTTTTCAAAAAGAAATAAAAACTATTAAGTAACTAAATTGAAACTCCTAAAGTGTATGTCGAACCATTGAACCACAATGTTTCCGGTGGAAAGATAGTACATGTTGTTCCACTTAGATGCTTCATGATGATGTCACAATAAGACTTTGCACCTTTTTATTTAATTAGCTAATTATTTGTCACATTGAGATTAAAGGTTATCGTATACCTTCAGTTAGACAATCTTCTCAAATTTTTATAAATAAAAACTTGTTTTCATTAAGCTCAAAAAAAAGTTTGGTAAAAAAAGAAAATTTATTGGCAGAGAAATAGTGGTTTTTCTTTATGGTAGAAGTAAAAGTTACACATTTGACTGACAGAGTGATATAACGTGAGATGACATGTCAGAAGATAATCTCAAGTTTTCATTATGGCTAGGTTGTTCCCAATAAAATTTGAAGTTCTTTGAGCCCTGTTGGGTTTTAATTTTTTTGATTATCTTGTTTTGGAACCCAGTGGTTCATCTATCCCTGTAATCGGGGGTGGCCGGATTTACCCCACCCTAACAGTAATCTCTCCAATTCCCACTCTCCATCTCACTCGATTCAAGGCATCCTCCTCCAAACCAACACTCTTGCTCTCCTTCTCCACTTGCGTGTTCCACAACTTCTTTGGTCATCCTCACTTCCCCTTGCCCTTCACTTCAAACTCCAATGCTTTTCTCAAACCATGCCCATCATCCCTCCTCAACACATGCCCGTACCATCTCACTCCATTTGCCTTTGCCATCTGAACCACTGTTTCCTTCAATCCCAACATCTCCTTAGGTCCTCTGTCCTCTTTTTCTCCATAAGTTTTGCACCACACACTGCTTTCACCATTGCTGTCTCGATCCTTCTCAAAATTTTTATTTCATTTTCCCTCAAACACCATGTCTCACTCCCATATAATAATGCCGATCTTACAAAACGCTGATAAACCTTTCCTTTCGTCTTAAGTGAAATATAAATAATAATATTAATATAAATTTTATGAATTATAAATTAATAATATTAGATAAAAATTAGTCAATATTGGTGTCAGTCAATATTAGTATGTAATGTAACACAGTTTTAGCCAAAATTTCACAATTTCCAGTCTGTAAATACAAAGCAAATGAACACTATTCAATAACTGACAAAAATAAAAACAGTTGCAGTTATGTTTCAAGAAATATCTCTGGATGTCATTTTAATTTCTTCCTACTGTTTGAAGAAGAGCAGAAACCCTGAGCAAGATTTGGGTTGGGGGGAGGGACTCAATAAAATGCATCAAAGGTATGATAGATAAAACATAAACTAAGATAAAACATTTTTTGAGTTTTCTTCAAATCAACCTGTCACACTCTTTCTTACCAACTGACACAGGGCCCTTCCACACTGCTGACATGTCAGTCAAATAATGAAGATGATTGACAGTGCAATGAGTTACCATGGTAACATCCAACTGACCTCTCTTTGACATTTTTGGGGAAAGAAAAAAACTCTGAATTCTGTATTGTCCAGAAGCATCCATGGGTAGCATGTTGAAATCCCAATTTTTTCTTAAAACCTGGAACATTTAAAATTTAAGTTAGAATTTCATTAACTTTTCATTAACTTCTTAAACCAACTACCAAACCTTGGGAGAGTTTGTGAGAATTCTCGAGAAGATGAAAACCCTTAACTGCGTCTTGGGTTTCACTGATCTACTCTTGAATTCTCCTAAACATTTGCCTCAGTTTTCACCAGGCTATGAAGGCATGGAGAACATCTTTTATTTCTTAAAAAATTAATACAGGATTCCTACAGTTTCCAACTCAGGAAATGTAAGACCTTTTCAAGGTATTTTAAGACCCAAACTTTCAAAATTTAAAACCTATGGCTATGCTTCTCCAAATTTTGCTCACATGATTTAGTGGAAGATTAGATTGTCTGCAGCCCAACAGGATTGCAGGCTTTGAAGTGATTCATCATGCACTTTTCCATTTGCTCTCTGTTTCTTCAAGGCATTCATTGTACGTGATAACAAGATAAATCCAGAAAAAAGTTCAAATTATCAAAAAGTGGAAGAAACACTTTTGACTTGAAATTAATTTAAGACATTTTAATACATACCTAAACAAAGAATTTTTCAAATTTTAAGACCTTGAAAAGGTCCTAAAAACTCAAAATCAAAAATTAGACTTTTTTTTAAAAGGTTTTTAAGGCCCTGCATGTACCCTGAAATAATTTAACTATATGGTTTTCATATAGCCCTAAGCACTGCAGAGAGTTCAGCGGTTGAGTGTGTTGCAAGGAATAGCTGGTATGGCCTGTGACATATTCATAAAGCAATAGCACCACAGACCCTGCTATTATTAAATCTGTAGCAGTTCTAAAAATATGTGCATTGTTCGTGTAGTCTGCAATGCAATTTATTATTATTGTGTTTGCACCAACTGAAAATGGAAGCAGTAAACAGAAGGATTGCTCCTAAAATGTTAACTCATTACCTCATTACATTTACCATTTAAGAGATAAAACATTTTGTCCCTGCTTTCATAGCCTTGTGAAAACCGACGCAAACATTTGGGAGAATTCGACAGCATGAAACATCTCTACAGTGTACCTACATCTATATATTATATACATATGTATATATTACTTATTTTATCCAATTTGCACTTAATCTTTTCTTTTGTATTAATTCATATATTATTGTCTTGTATCTTCATTGTAAATATGTTTGTATCATTAAGTTATTAAAAAAGGCAGCCCAAAATATAAGCCTTTGGTTTCTTTTGGCATGTGCTGCCTTCCATCTTGGAAATTATCTTTTACTTAATATATAAATCTTTTTTCTTTTCTAGAGCATCATTAATTGTAATCAGTTCCAACGCATGCCAGCATGTAAAACGGACGTAAAACCGTATATGATGAATGATGATGATGATGATGATGAAGATGATGATGATGATGATTGATGATGATGATGATGATAATGATGATGACGATGAAGATGATGATGATGATGATGATGATGATTGATGATGATGATAATGATGAAGATGATGATGATGAAGAGTTCCAGTCTATTTAATTATTATTATTTGTATTGTGAATTTCCTAGATGGTATAATTGATTGATTGATTGATACTGAAACGACCATTAAGGCCATCAAAATTACCATAATTAATAGCCTGGGCAGCAATGGACAGCTGCTTCGGCCTTTTTGGATTACCAAAGAGATAAGTACTGTATAAGTGTGATGCTTGTGGGATGTGGTGCAAATGTTAATCACAAGTATAGATAGCACATGTGTTTAAGACAATTAGTACCCATCTTCCAATCTACGTATGTACTACTACTCTGCTCTACCCAATGATTTTCAAGAACTCTCATGGACAGCGGATCGTTTTACTTGGTTCTTAAAGATAAAACAACCCATGACCTTCTGATTACTGATCAGATGCTCTACCCACTGAGCTATAAGAACTGACATAGAAAGTTGGTCACTTAATTTGGTTCAAGTAGATAGCACAACCCATGACCCTCTATTTACCGGTCAGATGCTCAACCCACTAAGCTATAGGAACTCACATGAATAGCCAGTCACTTAACTTGATTCTAGCAGATAACACAATTATCACTAAGCTACAAGAATTCTCATGAGTCAGTCAATTAATTTGGTTCTTGTAAATAAGAACGAATGCCCCTCTGATCACCGTTCAGACGCTCTACCCATTGCGCTATATGAACCCACAGGGGGTGGGTAGCTTAGCTTAGCTACCCAGGTTATCATTATATGTTACACAGAAGTTTCAAAAAAGATTAACGTCGAGAGGAATAAAGTATAAGTAAAATTACAATATAGTTTGCAAATTTGTCCGCCCTATGGTATGGCTTGAGAGAGCACACATTAAATCTGATGAGAGCAATTGCAAGTTTGTACACCTGCAGAGTACAAGTACATAAATTGGTTTCTATGTGAAACGATTTGAATTTATTGCATGTATTTTTTTATCCGACAAAAACTATTTGAAACATTGGTTTGCCGGCAACGTAATTTAATAGAAAATATAAATTGTCTGCTATGTGGTAAGGTTACGAAAGAAATGGTCCATAGTTTAACTGTACATCTATCGCAAAATGGATGCAGTTTTAAAGTTTGGAGAGCACTCGACAAGCTCGTCTCTTAAACCTCCAGACTTTCATTGTACATCCATAACTCGAGAAAAAAAGGGACTATTTCTTATTTGTAAGTGCTTCTTAAAATGGCTATCTGTCATAAAGTGTAACATTACCCAAATTATTTCCATTTGATTCGTGGTCGGTGCTCACATTCGCCATTTCCCACAGTTGATCAACAAGTGAATCCATAATGCCATTAAGCTTGCAAACATCCAGTTTGGAAATTCGCTCTAAGATCTTGTCACTCAAAAGAACCGACAAGTGACCTTGTTTTAAACAAGATTCATCCTGTTCCTCTGCAAGTATCGTGATAAAGATAAAAAAAAAAGAATTAGGATTAATTAAGGTTTGAAGTAAAAGGGAACTGCAAAAAAAGGATATTAAAAGCACTTTAGTAATTTAGTACCCAGGATAACACGTCCAGATTAAAAATATCGCAGGAAAATTCAAACCTTGAAGCCGTCCAAAAAATTCAACCTTTAAAGTACCACCCCCCCCAACAAAAAAAATTCAACCTTTAAAGCACCACCCACCTCCCCCCCAACAAAAAAAAAATTCAAACTTTAAAGCACCACCCCCCCAACAAAAAAAATTCAACCTTAAAAGCACCACCCACCCCCCCCAACAAAAAAATTCAACTTTTAAAGCACCACCCCCCAACAAATAAAAATTCAACCTTTAAAGCACCACCCCCCCAACAAAAAAAATCAACCTTTAAAGCACCACCCCCCCCCCCCAACAAAAATAAAAAATTCAAACTTTGAAGCCCCCAAAGTATACACGAAGGTTCTAACAATAAATGCATCTCTAGCCGTTTTATCTATATTAAATGCAATTTAATCAAGAAAGAAAATGTTGATTTAAACCCTTAACTTCTGTAAAAACGGCGATATCTACTATACCCCCCTCAAAACTCTTTCTAATCAAATTTAATCGCAAATATTGAATTACTTTTAGAACCTTGTTTTGGAGTTTCAATTTGGTGATCTTCTTCTTCTTTCGTCAGTCTCTGAATGGATAGCAAAACGCACTTCACGGCACTTTCAACATCACATCCAACTTGAACGATACTTTCCAACTCTGCCAAAGCAATTAACAAATCAGTTTAGCTCAAAATCTAGCCTGAAACAAATAAAAAAACAAAAAAAACAAAGCTTTTCGTCTTTGAGAAAAAAATATGAGGGCAAGTGAAATTATACCAAGATAACTAAGGAATAGCTTTCTTAAAGATTAAATAAAATATTTTAGAGTGCAATTTGCACATTCGTTTGAGAATATGAAACAATTATCCTTCAAATAAAAAAGATGTAATCGTCTTTATAATATTACGGTAGAAAAAAAAACATGGCAAAATGTCTCTTGTTTTTTGAGTCGCTATCCAGTGTCAAGCTTTGAGTAGCAAACTTTCTCTTAAGCAATAACTCAATTAGCTGACTTCAGGCATCAACCTGTGAAAAATAACAGAAACATAAAATACAAATGAGTGTTTGTACCACATATATACATATACTTGGTCTTACAGCCACTAATTGAGCACAGAGGCCATGTTTGCCGTAAACATTACCCCTAAATTTATTAAGGAGCACTCGAAGCATACTAACCCCTTCGCTGGTGTGCTACGATCATAATATTATAAGGAATTCAGATATGGGCATCAAATTGGTCGCAAGATAAAACTTGTTTCGCTGTTTTCAACTGTTAAATAAGGATTCAAAAATAAAACAAAAACATGCCCAAAATATCTTTTGTTTCTTGAATCGCTATTTAGTATCCAGAACTGATTACCAAACTTTCTTTTGAGTTTACAGTAAAATAACAAAAAACTGCCAAACTTAAGTTCCGAAAACAACCAGTTCCTTTTACCGTGATTATGTCATAATCCGGAATGACTCCGTGAATCAAAACACAGACACGTGTTTAGTGTAATTTTTGAAAAGTAAATTCATCAAATTACAATCATTCATCAATTGTATCAAAAACAAAGAAAGAGCTTATTAATCAAAATACAGAAAAGTTATTTTAGTTTTTGCGCTTATGTGATACTTTTTAAATTGTAAAAAGTGTAACGAGTCAATAATAATTTGTGCAATGTGTTTTTGGCCAAAGATTCTTTTAAAGAGAGTTAACTACCTTTGCTAGGAATGATTTCAATGTCCGCCTCAACAAGTCGTTGCACTTTACTCTTCCAGGAATTATACTTGGTACATGTCTTGTCAATTTGTCCTCTCAGTAGTTTCAGAGTACTTCCAATACCTTGGCCTTCTGGAGAGCTGAGAGAGAAAGAAGATGAAACATCAGCTATTCACAAACGAAAATTGTGCATGTAAACTATTAGGCCGGCGAGGTTGGTAAGATCTCTGCCTTCCGACCACAAGGTCCATGGTTCGATCCGCACTGTGCCGAGATTTCAATATTTGCCAAAGCTAACCCAGCTTTCCATCCTTCCAGGATAGGTAAATGAGTACCAGCGTCTGCTGGGAGCTAACATGCGATGAATTAATGTCGTCCAGGGTGAGTCAAAGACTATTATCTGCTTAACACTACAGAAACTGGAGATAAGCGACGGCTACATAGGCCACTTAACTCGTGAAGTTAGCTTACTGTAGATAATCTTGTAAATATAATAATTTAAACAGAAGTTTTCAACAAACTTACCAGGGTGATGTGAAGTGTTTCTCTAATTTTGCCATACGCGTTGAGATGTCTAATAAACCTCCAACAGTCCTTGTTACCAAATCATAATGTTTCCTGCAAGCAATAACATTCATTATAAACAAAATGAAATTACATACAGGTTGAGGAAAATTGCCCTGGAACACTATACCGAACTCCCTGTAAGCCCTCTCATGGATGAATATAGGGTTTACAACAAAATTTCTGCATTGCACAAAATTAAATAGCTAGTAGCGTTAACGAAAAATAAAAGTAGAAATATAAATATCTCCTCTTGCCGACCATCATCGAAAACATCATCACGACATCGCATGGGACTGTTGTATTATTTTAAGAACTAGCAGTAATTGGTATAAGCGTAGAATATTAGGGGCGTGGAAAATTTACTACTAAGAACCCAATGAATCGAGACGATGGCTTGAAACTTCCCCGAGAGTATTTGCATCTAACTCTTAAGCACAGAAGAACTTAAAACATTTTTATGTATTGTTTTTATAATAATTTTTTCACACTATTTTAGCTCTCATGAATGCTTTTAATAATAAGGCAAAACAAACGGCCTAAATGTTACTGGTATTTGTAAAATACCATATGAAAATTATATCCAGGGTAGAGGTCACGAAATTATCGCCCGCCTGATTCGTTATCGGCCCAACGCTTGCGAACATTTTGATGAGGGCGGTTTCCCATTTGGCCTTGTATATTGATAATAATACTGCTTTGCACTGATGAGCTGGTGGGAATACATACACTAGACAGTTTATTTCATAACACTGTAATTAGAAAAACATGAATTACCATGAAACTAAAGGCATGCTGAGCCTGCTGTTCAGAGCAAAATCCAGCGGAGCAGCTGATGGACGTATCTCATTTGCCAGGATGGAAGATGCTGACAGGCAAGACTAAAAATATTTAAAAATAGGAAGAAATTTAAGTATATTGGTGTGTGTTACAAACTATTAAGTAAAGAAAAAGAAAGAGATGAGAGGAGTTGCACAAGCATTGTAGTGCGTGCGATAAGTTGTAGACAGTGATGTTGAAAGTAAAATCGAGATTTCCGTTCAGATTTCTCTTATAACATTCAAGTTTGAGGAGCCATTTTTACACACTGTGTAACACCCCCTCTGGAGCTTGACGGCACTCTCAAGATCATTTTCTACCAATGACGGCGTGATATTTCATAGAGTGAGCCCTTTACTTGATATGCATAGTGGAATGCTAAGCACCTAAACGTATTGCTAACTGGCTTCAGAGCACACACCTGGATTTCCTGTTTTACCTCCTGTACAAAGCTACTTTTATTGGAAGAGACTGCAATGGCTGATAGTTGTGACAGGTGCAGAGGCGATGCATCCATTGTGAATTCTTCTTCAGGGCAACACTCCATAAGGGAAAGAAATTGAAGTAGTGTCTCTGAAACACGACAACAGGCTTCTGACACGTTAACCTGTTGGCAACAACGATGAAAACTGTTCAGTTTCTGACACACAAAAACTGTCACAGAAAATTGCACTGTTACTTTTGTAGAGTTATATAACCTCTATAAAGTCGTTTTTAAAGAACAAATATTTTTGAACATAAGATAGCCGTCTCCAGTAGACCAGTTTTGATCCGGTTTTGTCCCCGTTGACGAGGGTGTCCGGATTCACCCCAGTCCTGACATAACCATCTTCACACCTTTTCGCCACTTTGATCGATTAAGGGCATCCTCCTTCTTCCTGATATCATCCTCCATCTGATTTTTCCAGTTCTTCCTCGGCCGTCCCCTCCTTCTCCACCTTTTCCCAAATGCAAATTATCCCTTTAACCAGTTCATGCAGTTCTTTAGTTCCTAGATCATGAATTTAATTACTCAATATTCATGAAAATCTGGGATCAGCGAGGTAAGTTAAGTAAGCAAAAAGTCTGGATAAAAGGAATTTTGTTTAATATATAGAAAAACTGGACAGAAAGTATGTCCCCTAATGCGTGCAAAAAATGGATAACTTAAATAATCCATAATATACAAGAAAATGCAAAGAAATGTTCTATAATATATAGAAAAAAAAATGCATAGAAATAATTTCTTCACTATTCCGAAATGTAAAAGACTGTAAACCAAGAGTTTTAATTAATTAGTTAAGCAATAACAGCCAACCACTGGGTTTACCAACATAAAAAAACATGCCAGATGTTGGAAGAACATGACAAAAGCTGTAAATCCCAAGCCGAATATGAAATAATTTTAAAATAAACACCGAACTAATGCTTTCTAACTGTGGTTCAACTGCATAATAAACCACAGTTGTTTGACCAATCATAGCGCACGTACTATTTGGGTTATTTTCTAAAGGATATAACCACGAGTTACTTACCACCCACTGAGCCAACTCTTGCTGAGGCGGTAAATATGATGAAAGCCTCCAGGATGTTCCATCTCTTGTACCAAGGCTCTCCAGACATCTTAAGGTGGAACTGCAGGCGCAACGCATTTTATTAGGCAGCTTCAGTAAAGCCAAAAGTCAATTAACAAGACTCGATAGACTGAACTAAGTAGTCCGGTTAACCGACAATAAGAACAATAATGAACCAACACTAAAATTGAATAACTCTCATTTAATCTAAATTGGCAAAAATTAACGTAGATTTCCAAATTAAATTGACTTAAGTTAAAAGATTCTTGGAAAATTTTAAAAATTTGAAAATGAAACTGGCGGGAATTTTTTTTTTTTAGTTTTCCTTTTTTTAATTATAACAGATCTAAACTTTCCATTTTGGCGTAAATTTCGAGTACATCAGGTTTTTCTGCTTAGATTTGAAGACCTGTTTCATATATGGCGTCCATTTTATAATTCTTTTGTCTGCACTCAAATGAGGTTCACTTGCCTCGTCCTGGTGTTATAAAAAATCAAAAGAATTCCTTACCCCAAACGAGGCCAGTCAGACTAATTTGATTGTAGATAAAAGAAGATCAAAATGCGTCATTTATAAAATAGGCCTTTAATCTTTGTTTATACCTCTCTAGGACACCTTTATAAATATCATAAGCTACTTTTACTGGTAACTGTTTCGATAGAGATAAATGAGGTATTATTATCCCTGGAGCATTGTGGGTTAGATTTTCATTACCAATTTTGTTATCTTTATTGCCATTATTGTCATCACAGTCATAACTATCGTTACTATTATAATCATTATATAAAAACTATCATCATCACGGCCAAGATTATAATTATCATCATATCATAAACTTCATCATTATCATCATAATCACCATCATCATAAGTGCTATCATCATTAGCGCCATCATCATTAGAGCCATCATCATTAGCAACACCATCATTAGTGCCATCATCATTAGCACCATCATCATTAGTGCCATCATCATTTCTGCCATCATCACCATCATCGCCATCATAATTATCATCATAAACATCATCATCACCAACACATTCATTCTCATCAATATATTATCATCGTCCCCATCATTATCATTCACAACATTATCAAACATTATCATTAGCACCATCACCCTTATAAGCATCACTATCATCATCAGCAGCAGCATCACAATCTACCACCATAACATCATAATCATCATCATCGCCTTTATCGTTATCATGGATATCATCCTTTTATCAAAAAAATCTTTCTTCAGCACCTCGACATACTTAACAAAGACAAACCTCTCAACAAAAACATTTTACGAGAACTTCTTACCTCAATTTCTGGATCCCTCCACAAAAGGATGCGATGGTTTTCCTTTGGTCGAGTGCAAGACGTTTTAGATGTTGTGTGAATCCCTTGCAGCGGTCAATATCGCTCAAATTCAGTTCCTGCATGCGGTTCACAAAAACAACAATTCTGTATTCATAGTAAATCCAGTGAAAATTTCATTCTGGGGGTTGCTTTTTTTTAAATTCACCAGAAACATATTGTGCATAAGTAAAATCATAAAGTAACGATTTTAACGAAAAATTGACCCAAAGCAACAAAATCGTCGTGACACAGCCCCCTTAAATGAGGGTTGTTTCCATTCAATATGAAGGACCTCTTCAATTTTTAATTGAAAAAAAGAGGGGAGAGAGTCGAGAACATAGTGAAGCAATCAAAATTTTGAACACTACAAATGCTTGAAAATGAAAGAGCTCCAATCCAATGACAAATGTACGCCTACTTGTGTTGTGAAGTGTCTGGAAGTTTCACTAAAACAAACACTACTGCCTACACAAGAACATTTGCCAACAACCTGCGAGTGGCGTTTATCAGGGACAGAATTCTTCAAGAAAAACATAAAATAACTGTCGTGGTTTTTAGAGAAACTTGGAAGAGCTTAACTGCGACATGTTGCTTACCGCTTTTGAAAGTCATGTGCTCAATGCGAGCTCAAGCAGAACCCGAAACCCTAATCTCGGCGCCTATCTAAAATTTAAAGCAAGAAATGTTCTTACAAAATTACGAAGAGCTCCCTGGGTGTTTCTATTATCGAAATAGCGTTTCCATTTATAACGTTCTCATTGTTGTTATACATTGGGTAGGCACATTATATTGATTAAACAATGTTATAATCAATGTGTGTCCATGTCGTTCTCATAGTTTAACTCAATCTTTACAGATTTGGACTAGTTGACTCATCCGAAAATGAATATGATCCCTTCTAGAGTTTCAACAACAGTGCTTGGGCCCAGTTCTTCAGCTGATTACTCGGATTACTTAAAACAGTAAAAAAATAAGTGTGATGCAGGTTCTAAATATTTGATTGGTCAACTGAAATCCAGTGGTGTACCTCATTTTACAATCGACCAGCCCGCATTTCCTAAACTTTGATTACTCCTAGTTTATAAGCTGTTTTTTAAATGTTTTAGAAATTCCTTCTACCAATGAATCACAAACCTTAGACGGTGTTGCTATGGCACTCAACAACGCTGAGGACCGTGCCAAGCAACGAAAGTAATACTGCTGACCACTTGTCCAAAGGCTCTGAAGAGAGCTGCTTAATTGGCTGATATTCTTCCTAAGAAAGAAAGTCATACAAAAATAATGAAAAAAAAAACAGCAAAAATTATTTTTTGTTATCAAAGCATATCCCTCTATCTAGCCATAACTGAG
This sequence comes from Zoanthus solanderi, assembly GCA_024336925.2. Lineage (NCBI taxonomy): Eukaryota > Metazoa > Cnidaria > Anthozoa > Zoantharia > Zoanthidae > Zoanthus > Zoanthus solanderi. The sequence goes on along the minus strand of JANCMA020060518.1, from coordinate 595 downwards.
GTGGATCCAGTTTGATATGAAGATTTTACTATAGCCAAGCTGATCGTATTCAATGGATGCTCTCATTCTAAAACAGTTAACATTTACAATGTAAATATCAAAATATAAAGTGCAATAATCAATCAATCTAATTTTGATCCTGGTTTATCCCAGTAAACGGGGGTGGCCGGATTTACCCCACTCTAACATAAATTTCTCCAACTCCCACTCTCCATCTTGCTCGATTCAAGGCATCCTCCATCTCAAAACCAACACTATTGCTCTCCTTCTCCACTTGTGTCTTCCACGTCTTCTTAAACCCAAACCCTATCTATTTAGTTAGTCAAACTAACGATCTAGTATTTTGCGGTACGTGTGCAAATTAACAAATAAAAAAACCTAAGCTTTTATTAGACTGTGATAAAACACGACCGCCATTTCAGAACACGAGGGAAATGTAAAAAACCCAGGAGCTGCAGGACGGAAGTGTTTTATCACAGCCTAATACATTGCTTAGACTTCTTCATTTGCTTTGTAATACAAGAGGCTCATTAAGCCTTTACTCATGGTACGCGTGGGACCGGGGACAAATCCCAAATATGGCAGTCACTGGACC
>JANCMA020060420.1:0-15896 GCA_024336925.2 Zoanthus solanderi | reverse complement strand
TACCGAACCTCGTATTTTTACTGGAATAGAATTCCAAATGTCAGTTCCTCTTCTAGAAAAAGATTTCTTTAATATCTGCTCATGCGTAGTTTCGACCCCCTCTGACGAAAACAAAAACTTGGCCCTCGTTCAGTTTGAGAGTTTAAAAAGACAGCTTTAAGCAGTAAATGAAGTCAATGATGAAGAGATTCAAGCAGTTAATGTCGTTTTATTAATGAATGAATTATTTGCTTCGTACAACAACAAGGAGAAACAGAGGATGACTCCAAAGTTGGTTCACCTAAGTAAAGCGACTTCTTTTGTTCGCCATGGACTTGAAAATGCACCTTCAGAAACAATTAAAAGTGCAGAACTACTCCTCATAGTCAAGCACAGAAACTGTATTTTTAACATTTGTCGCTAACTGAACAAATGAAGTACAAAACCAGTGATTGAATAGGTTTTGTACGCCAGGTTTTTGCTTTCAGTTCCTAATTTAAATTCTTAAAATTGATGTATGCATTGAAAAAAGGTTACATTTATTCATCTAAGTTACCAAATAATTACTTTGAACCGATATTCGTCTTTTGTGATTAAATGTGGCTGCAGCACTTGATTTTCTCATTGAAACAGAAAAGTACGAACTTGATTTATTTTGCGATTCAGCGCTCACTTTCTATATGCCGCTTCGATAACTCCAGAAGGATTTGGTAATCGCAATGTATCGTGATTTGTTATTATCTTGCAAATAATTGTTCGCTACAGCCTTCGGCTTCGGCAAATAATGAATCTGCTCGCTTCTGACAAATCACGATATTTTGCTCAACCTCGTCCAATAATTGTTTATTGTGAATGTTGGAAGGTTTTTGTAAAACAAACGTCGTCTGAAAATATAACTTAATGGAGATTGTAAAAAGAATGTATAAATTATTAGCAGTCTTGCTTCCCAGCTGTTTTGACATTTTTGGAACTACAAAATCTTCTCAGAAACTTTGTTCGCTTGATAAGTCAAATTATTTGTGTCTTTGTTCATTCGCTACCTTAAGTCATATGCCTACAAACAGATTTTTAAAAAATGACGTCAGCAATTATTAACGATTAAACGTTTTGAACTTATGTACTACTCGTACAAGTGTGTAACCCAGGACTCTTTCTCCATTCTCCCTCGTAGCATCTAATAATATCCACAACTACCCTATGGATTAGTTTTTCTGAAGGGATTTGGTTACTCCAAGAATTTCTCAGGGGGTACTATGTTCTTTTCTTTTTATGAAGGGTAGGAGGGGAAATATCTAAAAATTCTGGTTCTTTTTCGTAGCTTTGTCTTGGAAAATTTGCTTCATCCACAGGGAAGTTTTAAGGGAAAAACATAACATTTGTGTCATCCACAGCCATTTGTCTGAGGGATTTTTGAATATTACTGAATTTCTTTAGGGCTACCCCAATAAAACACTTCATTCATATACATTTCTGAAGACCCCTGAGAAAAGAGTTTTCTTAGGGTTCTAAGTGGAAAACTACCTCAAACACTTTCTCTTTCTTTGCTTGAAGTGAATGAAGAAGGACGAACCCAGGTGGATGAGGGAGAGGTTTCAGTTAGTGCCAGACCATCACCCTCTCAAACGTCCAAACCTCAGACCCAACCTCCAGCTGTTGTTGTGAGTACTAGCTTACTGAAAGAGACTGGTAACGAATATTCAAGTCAAACATCACCAAATGCAGCCTCTAAAGACCCTTCCAGGGCGCCTAGCCCAGGGAGTGCAAGGCAGCTATCGTCAACAGAGCTTCCACTAGGGGAGGAAGTAACTAGCCCATTTTCTCAGACGGAAGGTACTCCAAGAAAGAAGTTGGTTGAAAAGGGAAGCATTTTCCTCCAAACAGCTGCTTTTTGCTTAGAAGTAAATGCCCTTCAGGTGAGACCTGATACATAGTGCTGAGCTTAAATTTTATCTTTCAGGGAAAATTTGTTCTTGCATGGCTTGATTTTAAGGAAAAATGTCTTGTGATACTAAGTAAAAATGTTTGTTCGGGCTAATATAAGTTTAGTTACAAAAAGAATAACAAGAAGAATCCACCGTCCATCATCGTTCAGGATGAAAAGGTAATGCGCATATTTCTTCCCTGCGAAGGCTAGCAAGGGACACAACTCATCACGTGACTTAGAACACTTATCTATAGGAACATCACGAGTACGATTAACGTTTAAAGTTGATTGCGTCTATAACACTAGAAAATTAGGCTCACGTCTTCCAGTCAACGATAAAACACGCAAAGAGCACAAACATAACTTAAAATACAAAATCAAATTTTCGAATCAACAATGTTGATCCACCTACGTTAGTGAGACAGCAAGAAGAATCACAGAACGTGTGAGCGACCACATGGGAAGGGATAGAAAATCTGCAATGTGTAGACATTAACAACAACCATGAGCATATCTCTGTGGATAACTTTGAAGTTATAGATGCGAACGACACTTGGAAAATAAAAAGAAAAGTTGCTGCGGCATTACTAATTAAAGAACACTCACCAGATCTAAATGAACAAGGACAATCAATTCCATTGAAACTATTAAACTAGCTTAATTTCATTTTATATGCATATATAACAAAAAGAAAAGAATCGCTGAGGCATCGCTTATCAAAGAGCAGTCACTAAATCTGAATGAACTAGCAATATATGGAAAAACGCGAACTAAATCTTTATGTACATTTGCGTTAACTTCAGTTTGTAATTAACCCGATGAAGGACGGTTGATTCCATCCGAGATATCGTATAACTCAACAACTTCTTATTATTCTTTTTGTAACTAATGTCTTTTTATACATGGGGCAATCAAGACTTATTTCTTAGTTTTCCCTCAAAGCTTTGGTTTATCTTTGAATTATACAACTTGCAAATCCATGGAAATTTTCAAACCAGCGAGGTACATCTGTTAATTAGCCTTGAAAAAATATTGCAGTCGTCGCTGCCCATGCTGGGATAAAAGTAAAATGCATAACGCATTTGGCTAACGAAGCCAAATTCTAAACCTTTTTGACACCCACATATTTGAAAAACCTGAACGACTGAAGAATCACTGGATGCATGGAGCCAAATTTTCAGTGCTTTTAAAAGCAATCACTTTTGGATCTCGCAAAGAATGGTGATCTTCCTTAGTTAAAGTAATTACCGGTTAGAGACTATATGTGAGTGTTTTGTTTGCAAATAGATGCATGCACCGGCCGCACAATATGTATATGTAATTGAACCGTTACGAGTTCAATATGAAATTAATTTGCACAAGCGTGATTTAAAAATAATCAAAATTGCGTGAGCCCGTTAGGGCGAACGCAATTTGAGCTTTTTAAACACACAAGTACAAATTAATTTCATATTGAACAATTAAAAGGTTTGATTACTTGTTAATCATATACGTGAAAATATTATATAAAAATGTCGGTGAAAAAGCAAAACGTGACAAATGATAACGTGGCAATTCATGCGTGCATGGACAATTGGACATGTCTTCATTGTTGTCATAGATAGCTCTGCATTTTGATTGACTTATTAGCTTTGAAATTGTAATTGCACGAAATTACACATTTTTGCACAGAATTACAAAGTAATTGCTTTGCTCTTGACCAATCATAATCAAGTAATTTTTTCATGTATATGATTAGAACGAAACATTTTCATACTTGTAGTCCTTCACAGGTCACCGAGACAGTAAGGTAGCTCGATTAAATTAACTGCGCCATTTTGTCAATGATAGCCAGAACGCGATCCTGCCAACATTTTTTTGCTTCCTGTATTTGCTACTGAAAAACAAATCTATCTAAAGAAATTATTTTGCCCCATCATATCCTGTGGTTCATATTTTGGATCATTTTCTATAAAGTACTCTTAAGAATGCTTTTTAATGAAATAAAATCACTGTTGTAACGTTGACACGTAATGTAAAATCACGTGATCGATTTTGACCAATCACGTGCGCAAAATTTAGACAGTGAACAAAGGTTGCATATTAATACTATTCAGTTGCATGTTATTGTTGATTTTGATGTGATAAAGGCGTAAACAAAACTACGTCAAACTGGCAAATTATTGCGAAAACATGCATTTGAGTTAAAAAACATGTTAGTGAAAAAACAGTAAGAAAAAACAAATCAGTAAAGTGATATCATATATTATTTCTTCATAATTATAAATAGGTAATGACAAATACCCTAAAGGGACTTTTCAGTGTCATGTTAAAATCCTCCTCTCTCCCAGTTATGAATCGCAACTGGTAGGAGGCAAACCAATTGGCTATTTACAAAGCGTGGTGAAGTTGCCCTTGGGATCACCGAGGACAAATTCATTCAGTAGTCTGAGTCGGGGATTTGAACCCGGGTGTTCTGCATTCAAATCACCAACACTGACCACTGAGCCATGTTGCCTACTGATTCAGTTGGTAGGAGCGCCGGGTGCACTAGAATGGCAGAAGTCGTGCACGTTTGGAATCCTGTTGAAGTATGAAACTATTTTCAAGTTTTTTCGTTACAATACCCGTAACACATAAGTACAAAGCTTTTTTAATACGTCATTGCTTTTTACTGCGGTACGCGAACTCAGTCAAAACCTTTGTTGTGTGCTTTGTGAAATGGCATTGATGCATCGAGTGCACCTCATGTTTCTTGTTCCCTAGATGGCGGAAAAAGCTTTAGCACATGAATTGATCGCATCAAACGGAGCACCGAACGCAGAGTATTATTTAGCTTTAGGGAGACTTCAGACACAACAAAAGCAGTTTGCCGAAGCTGAAGAAAACATCAGACAAGCAATGGCTCTACAGCATCAGGTGATAATTTTGATTTTCTTGTTGTTTTTTTTCTTGAGTTATAAAATCATTCCGTTTGTTGTACACGTGCAACACCACGTACGGCCATTTACTTTAATAGTCTTTTGATTTTCAACTAAGTTCTTCCGTTTATGATACATTTCTTTGGAAAAATCCAAAATTGGATTTTTGCATAACATTACAGGAGTTTTTTTAACGAAAGGAGCAAAAACTCCGCAAAGTGGTTAACTGCGGACTCGCACTCAGTGAAATCAAAGAAAAATCAACAGATCTATAGTTTTATCAAAAATAATGAAACAAACTTGCATACCAAATAGCTGTTTAAAACAGAATAGATAGATAGATAGATAGACAGACAGACAGACAGACAGACAGACAGACAGATAGATAGATAGATAGATAGATAGATAGATAGATAGATAGATAGATAGTAAATATAAGTAAGTAAATAAGCAAGTTACTATGGGACTGTAAGCCTGCTTGCTTGAACTCGATAATCTTATTGAGGGACGGAAGGTTTTCAGGGGTGGAGATAGAGAATACATCTCACTACAGTCACTAGGGTATACGTATCTATAGAGCAAGGGAGAAGACTGCGGAAATAAAATAGAGAACCAAGATTCGTAGAGCCAAGCGGACTAGGTTACAATCAAATTTCTCAATAATATTTATTTAAGATCGTCCCATATTCCTAAAATTTGCAAGGCCCTGAATTTTCCATAAGATCAAGAAAACTGATATGAGTCCTCGTTGTTCTTGTTTTTCACCAGTCTTTCAGCTTGAAAATGCTATTTTTGTTCTGATTTTCTTACTTAGAAACAAATATTTTTTGTTTGTTTCTTTCTTATTTTAGCCTTGGAGTGCTTCTACTTTGTTATTAATTTTTAAGAACTCTCAACTTTTTTCTTATAGTTATATATAGAAAAGAGTATATTTTTAACAAGTTTTGCGATATGCGCGCGCATGGAATTGTGGGTTATAAATGTCGCGCGTGTGGTTCAATTCCTCGAAGTAAAAGGAAATAGAAATGGACAAAAAGTAGTAAAAAGAATTGGCAATATTTTGCCTGTGGAATGGTTACTTGACAATATAGGGCTGATGTTACAAAACGGCAATGTCCTATGAGCCGTCTGGGTTCAGTAGAAAGTTTTCTCTGGGTGATGGATATAGTTGCGAAAGTTCAAACAGACTCTACACAAACCAGAGCGATGGAGAGAAGCCAGGTATGTTGTAGTAGATTGCTTGTGATTTCAACAACTGCTATAACCAAGTTTCTTGAATGAAAGTAACTTTTTATGTTAACTCCAAGTTTACTTTCTGCTTAGTTGTAAATGGAGTTTCATGTACGACAAACCGACCCGATGATGTAAATCAGCGAAAGAACTACAAGCTTCTTATAGATCCAGCAATCAAGAAAGGCCACCAAAAAATCTATAGATTTGATGGTGTTTTTCCCGGAGTACGTACACATAAATCTTAATTATACTCTTAAATAACATCCAATTTTTTGGCTTTTGTGCTTTTTGCAGCAAAGATCGCTAATTAAAGTTTTTGTCTTTCCTTCCTTCCTATTCATTTTAGCAACCGGCAGTGATACCAAAAGACCCTCGTTCACGAAGAACACGATTGTGGACTCTAAATAAAGCAGATCTACCAGTGCCAAGTTTCAAGGTTCGATTTATACTTTAAGATCCTCTTTTGCTGTTACGTGATTCATAGTTAACTAAATTATTTCCCATCTGATAATTGACTTAAGAAAGTGTTGTAAATTTCATTTTTTGATTCAATATTTATATTTACTATACATTTGTTGTCTTCTTGCAGTATGACAAGTGGTACGTTGGTATACCGCCTCAGAAAGAAGTCCATTTAACTGGTTTGAACGACAATGTGGACAAGCGATTCCTTGCACAGATCTGTGAGAAATTTGGGAAAACGGAAAGTGTCAAAATTTACTATGACCCAGTCACCAAGAAACATTTGGGCAAAGGAAAAATTGTATTCAGTTCCATCAGCTTTGCAAAACTTGCAGTCTCCAAATTAAATGGCATGTCCGTTATGGGAAACATTGTTCACGCTCACTTGGAACCAAATGTTAAAGGTAAATTAAAGACTGGTTTAGTCACGATTGTCAGCATCGGATGTGGGGAGTTGTAAACAGGGATTTCTCTTACAGCGGACTTTATTGCCAAAGCTAAACAATGAAACATGTATCACACAGTTTTGTTGACATGTGTCACAGTTTTGTTGACATGTGTCGATCACAGCTGAATCTTCACGTGGTTGTTGTGAGCCATATTTTTGTCAACAAACGATATTCTTCTAAGCCATGAGCTTTTATACTTCAATATAGCCTTTCATTTGTTTTATCATGTACGTTTTTGGATTAGAGCTTACAGTCCACTGAAGAGTACAATTCCTTTTAGGGCCTCTTGCCCTGAAATGTACTAGTTAGTGTTTGAAAATACAACGTGAACTTTTACGAACAGGAAAAAAAGTTGAAACAAAAAAGCCCTTTTCACTTTATTTTTGTGTTTATAGCTAGCTTTAATTAACGAATTTCTTGATAGTTTTATTTTGATGTTGTTGAATTTTGTACTTGCTCATACAAATTCGAATAATGTTTACTCATCTATTGCTATTTGTTTTTACTATAAAGGCTTTTACTAGTACTATTAAAATCACCATTTTTGTGAATTTCTGCTGGAAGCGAACCAGCAATGAGTTATTGTCTCATTTAGAGAAAATCAGTGACTTATATCTGCTTAACACTAGCAAAGCATAGATAAATGCTGTTTTAACAAGATCTTTTTTAACTTGAAGGTTGTTGAAAAATAGTATTTTTAAAAACAAAGATATATTTTATCTTTTTAACTTTTTATATAATTTATATTTGAGAACTTTATTATAAAATTTCTGTTTTCATTGTCAATTAAAACATTTGTATTTATCTCTTTCACCAAAATTTTTAAGTTATCCCTACTTATCTTTTAAATTATATTTAGAGTGATAAATATTTGATTTCAACATACTCTTAATTTAACAATCCTAATCGCATCATGTCACACTTCATCATACAGTATGTATAATATTCTATACAGAAAGGAGGAGGTCTGATATTTCAAATAAGTCCTACGACTTCTTATCAGACCTCCTCGCCGTTAATATATATATATATATTCCTCTATATTTGTATTAATACTGCTTTGTGTAAAATTTTATTTAATTGCAAATAAACTGTTATACTGTAATTGATGGTTTGATTTAATGACAATTCTAGGTTAGAAATACATTTGACATTTCAAGGTTATTGTGTTTTGTAGGTCTAGAAGCTCGTGGTAAACCACTTAAATCACAAGATTCTTTTGATCAACCTTTACGACGTATTTCTAGTTCTGATGGTAGGGAACATCGATTGGAAGCAAAGATACCTGGAGTTCAGCCATTAAACATTCATTTACCAACCCCTTCTCCCTCAACTGGTTCACAATCCCCATCAAATGAAAGTTGCCATTTGCATTCAAGCTCGTATTCTGTAGATCCTCGTCTCAAGAGTGTATCTAACACTGCTAATACTATCTCATTGAAACAAGAAACTGAGCCTTCTCTACACAGCCAAAGAACTCTCACTTCAACAACCGTCTTCATGTCGCCAAGAAGCACTTCATCAAATGCATCTACTTTTGAACCAATTTCTCCACCGCCCACTGTACTCTTTTCAAAACAACCCCCACCCCTTCCTCCTGCAACAACACCTCCACCTCCCCCAGTAGAAATAAAAGAGCCACCACCACCACCTCCTGAAGTGAAATCGTCACCTCCAGAACCATCATATGGCAACTATGAAGATATCTCACCTGTATTTTCTCCAAAAGATGAAGAATCAAATTATCGTGAAAGCAAAATAAAAAAGCCAGAAATGGAAAATAACAAATTCAAAAGAAAAGGAAGTACTGATGAAGCTAAAATTTCAAAGTTTATTGAAAGTTACAGAAAAGAATCATCAAGTAGATCTCCATCAAGACGTTCTCCATCAAGTGATCGAAGCCGATCTCCTCGAAGTGAAAGATCAGACAGAATTGATGATTATAAAAGATATGAAAAAAGACATGATTATAGAAGTGATAGAAAAGACAGGGATAAGTTTTATGACAAAGATCGCTATGATAGAGATAAGCATTGTGATCGTGATCGAAAACATGATCATCATTATGATCATAGAACAAGTGATAAACATCGTGACTATCGCAGTGACAGTCGAAGTAGTTATGATCGTCGAGAAAATTACAGAAATTATGATCGTAGAAGGGATGAGCATGACAGGAACAGGAGTGAGAGCCGAAGTAGTTATCTTTATCGAGATGATACAAGATCTTGGAGGGAGCAGGAAAAATGCAGTCCACACAGAACTGAAGAAAAAATAAAAACTGACTCTTACCCTAGAGAACATAGGCACAAGGAAAAAGATGGTTTTGTTGAAAAGAAAGTTGTAACAGATGTTGACTTACCAGAGTTGACTAAAGAGAAAGCTTCGCTCCCTGAAGCAAAGCAAAATGATATCAAGCCAATCAGTTTGGGTGAAAAAGAAAAGATTGAATGGAGCAATTTAAATCAAAATATTTTACCTATTTCTTGTGAAAACGTTGTTACAGTAACTGTGGGCCAAGCTACAAATGCATCTGAAAACAGTCATACTTCGAGTGTTTCACAAGTGGTTAATGCATCAGAGATAATCTCAACAGTTGTATCAAGTACACCTGCTGCAAAAGAGTTACATCGTTATGATGAAGATGCATATACTTTTGGTATTGAAAACTGCTCTGATGAAGAACCACTCCCCCCTGGAGATGAAAAAGATGTTGCACAAGAAGTAACTCTTGATAGAACAAGAAGCAAGATCAAAGCTGCTCAGGATGCCATGAAAAAGAGAAAATTATCAGAAACAATGGAAGACAAACAGGAACTTTGTGTAAAGTCAAGAAAAATCCAAATTGTTCTCAAAGGAGTTCAGCTGAAATCGTGTAAAGATGATAAAATTCCATCACCAGCCACTCCTGAACAACCATCTTATGAAGCAAGTGTATCTGATCGGGGTCACTGGAGAAGTTATTCTCCCCTTGTATCACCTGATTCAGTGACAGAGACCAAACCTAAGGACCTGACCATTGTGGATGTAAAGGAGGAAGTAATTGTCTCAGATGTTGAAGGAAGTACATTATCAAATCAAAAGAAGGATTTGCCTCAAGTTGAAGACATTTCACCTTGTGACTCCCCTGTCGAAGAACCTTCTGTCCAGGTTACACCGTATGCAGAGGAACCTAATATTGAAACTAAGGCCATGCATGAGCCTGCTAGCAATATTTATTCAGATATTGAAGTAAATGATGATGATGATGCTATGTCATTGTCTTCTATTAGTTCCAACGAGGAAAGTTTTGAAGTAAATGAACCTGTTAAGAAGCTGTCACCTAGACACAAGCCAATTACAGTTCCTCCTCCAAATATGGTGTTTCACCCATTCTTACCTCCTATAAGTGTCCCACCTCCTGGGTTTTTTCCCACAAATGTGCCACCGCCTCCTCTCGCACCAGTCAATGTTCCACCACCTCCACTTCCTCCTCCAGTTGTTGATGTCACCGTTCCACCACCTTCACTTCCTACAACTGTTCCACCTCCACCTTTACCACCAACACATGTACCACCACCGTCATTACCGACTGCATCTGGTTTCTATGACAACAGGACTGTGCCACCATATACTGGGGCATTTCAGAAATATCCTACTCAAATAGGACAGTTGTCACATTCGCTACATAAATCACATAGTCGACCAAGCAGGACGACTTGTAACTCATGAAGCAATCAATCAAAAGTTTAACTTAAGCTGCAATTTTTTTGAAGCATATAGCATTATCAGCGTTTTACCAAAATCTTGGAAAAAGGTGATCAAGGACTTTGGAGATAGATTAGAGATTGTCAAATCGCTGAAAATAGAAGAACTCTTAAATCAAAACAAAAAAAAAACGACAAAAATTGCATATAACGCTATTTTACAGTCAGTTGCTTTTGAACCCACAAAAAAAGCTCAAAGTAGATGGTGTGGTGAAGTCTGTATGCCCGACATTGAGTGGAAGACCTCATATCGTATACCATTTTGTTGTACAGTTCAAACTATATGAAGAATTTTCAGTTTAGTTTGAGAAAGAAATCCAAAACATTGATAACGGCTCATATAAAACAAAATGTAAACACGGTGTTTTTAAAACTGACACAACATTGGAAGGTAAACCATGATGATAACCAATTGTTTGTACACAACATACTGTAAAGATTACACAATTCTTTCTTGCATCAAGTTCTTATAATGTAAATGCTGGTTTTAAACGTTTTTATAGAGTTTTAAAGGGTGTTAAAAAAAATTACACGTTTTGATCCGTGTATAAGTCGAGTGCGATTTTTAGACGTGAATTTTTGGTGTTAAAAGGTCCACTTATACACGGCAAAATACGGTAGTACTTTTGTAATGATAATAATGTTAATATCAAACCTGAACAATATTTTCTAATTATCCATTAACTTTCTATTTCAGGCTCTTTGAATGCAGGAAAGATGGATTTTACGTTATACATAGTAGTCGTTCTTCCGAAACTAAAAAGGTAGGTCTTCTGAGTAACGAGCCACTGTTTCAGAACTTCCTGGAAATGATTAGGTTTTATTAAGAGTCCCCGAAACGTTTAGTTAAAAAATTCGGAAGACTTAGTTTTCATGAATTTGTGAAGCAATCAAAATATCTACCAGGATACATTGCGGGCATTTTATCTCTAAAAGGTTTTTTTATTCGGGACTGTTGATATTGCAGTGGGAAAGTGCAGCCTTCTTAACATCTACAGGTTACAACAGGTTTATTTTTCCCACATATTACAGCAAATATTTTATGTACAGATACAGTACTTCATCTTAAAATAGTGGAGGGTGCAGAACTTACAACCCAAAGGGGTTACTCAGGCAATTCTGCACCCTTTTACAGTACTAATAATAATCAATTACTGTGGCGGCAGATCGGCTGAGAAGACAGTACATTACATTGGTGTGCTAAAAGTTCATAAGTTGAAAATAGTTCGTGTTGAAACAAATTTAAGCAATAGTTATTGTGAAAGAAGAAAGTCTTTGAATTTTTTCTTAAATACTTTAATCGAGCTACTATTTTTTATTTCCGGTGGCGTTTCGTTCCAGACTTTTACTGCTGCATATTTTGCACCAAACTGGCCATAATTGAGATTTTCACGTGGAAGAAAATAGTTTTTATGAGTTTTAGAGCGTGTCTCATAGTTATGTATCGAATTAATGTCACGAAAGTAATTTGCGAAAGTTTCCGGCAGTTGATTTGAATGATGCTTGTATGCTAGTTCCGTCAACTGTAATTTGACTATTTCGAAAATGTTCAGAAAATTAAGTTTTTTAAATAGAGGTGAAAAGGGAGAGTTACATCTCAATAGAGGTTGGGTGATCTCACTCTTTAATAGCAGTTATAATATCCAATAAATCTCAAGCATTGCATAATCTGACCAGTGAATATATTGGCCATGTTTCAGTAAGTTAGAAACTTCTTATATTAGGAAACTGTACTGCGTTAATAATAATAATAATAATAATAATAATGATAATAATAATAACTTTATTTATATAGCAGATATATACAGTCCTCTATCAGATATATAGTAATTTAAACTAGGATAATTATAAACTTATAAATAGAATAATTAACTAAAAGCAATTCTAAAGAGATGAGTTTTTAAACGCGATTTAAACACAAGGACCGAAGGACTTAACTTAATGTCAAGGGGCAAAGCATTCCATAACTTGATTAAGGCACGAATATAGGTAAATTGTTCAACTTACGTTCCTTGTCACAATTTCTGATTGCTGCACCAGCTTTAAGCAATAGCTTCGTGTGCTCAAAGTTGTCAAACGAGACACTCCAGTGAAGGGCTGTCATTTCATCATTGTCAAGTTCATCTGCTTCTCCTCTGGGTACCCTCTTTAGCAACACTCTAAGACACTATTTGACAAAAAAATGGACTTTCTAAAACTGCTGTAAGTTAAGAAAGTAGATGCCGTAATGGAGTTAACTGGGCTACCTGTGAGTAGTTGTTCGCTCATCAATGATGTTGACAAAAACCATTTGACAAAATTGTATAACTTTTCAACCAGTTTCGTTTACAAAGGATACTCTCTAGAGGAAACTAATAACATACAGCATTTTGAATGAATAAAGAAAAATCCGAAAGAACCATTAAATATCAATATACTGAAAATTCACACTTCAAACTTCCAACCTTGAAATTAGCTATTCAAATTCTAGAGATGAAATAGAGGTCGTATTCTACAGTTATACTGAAAGCAAAGCGGTCATAAAACTATATTTTGGAAAATAACAAAATATGACATAGTAAATAATAGGAACAATCCGCCTCGTGTTTTTGGCAATTCTAGACAAACGCGAAATTAATAATATTATTTTTTACTTGCCCTTATACATCAAAATAGTTTTTAAAATATTCAAGGTTTACACACGGATTATATAAAAATCTTGTTCAAGTTATCGCTTTCTTAAATTTGGCAGTATTTTGTTCAGTTTACACTTGCATTCCACAGTAAAATCCATCGCAGTGAAACTTGTTGAGGGACTATATATTGCTTTTCAAGATTGTTTGGCAACAATGTCGCCTTGCAAAGATTTCAACGAACACCTAATTGCTCATTACATATAAAATTAACATAGCTTTTTCGAATCCAAATAAATCAGTACTGTTTCTACTTCTATTGCAGACAACTGACGCACAGAAAATGCGATGAAATAACAGACACAAATGAAACACAAAAACCAATAATCCACAATAAGTTTTAATAAGCTACAAGGCAATAGAAGCTTAATATTTTTTTGTTTAAAAGAATCTTTTAAACATACAAGATACTTGCTCTTTTAAAGCGCACCTGAACTTCAAAAATAATTTTTGGTAAGTTAAAATAAATCTGTTTGGGATTTCAGAAATGTATTTTTTATACCGATTCCTAGATCCGTGTCCATAGAAATAAACAAAAAAATCTGATAGCTCATGACTAAGAGAGACGCCATACTTGCGCCCGCGATCTAACAACATTGCTACCACCTGACGTCACAACGTCAAAATGCCACATTCCATTGTTTTTGACAAACTGTAAACATTTTGTTGTGAAGGTGATTTTTAAACATGTACACCTTTAGACATGATGTCTCTACTTGATAACTTCAAAATTCCAGCTATAACACAGTGGGAACTTTTAATTTGACGTCAGAGGCAACTGTTCTGAGCCCGCAATAAAAGTGCAATATGGCGCCCTATTGAGGGTTTTAATAGCCTGTTTGTATCAATATTCTTCAAAATACAGATAAGCAAATCGCTCTAAAATCTACAGTTTTGGAATCTCAAATATATGCACTTCAACATTTCGAAAAATAGTTTTGGAGTTCAGGTGCCCTTTAAAAATGTTTTTTTTAATACCCAAAATAACAGCCTTGTTGCTGGTCTTCAGCACCTAAATTTACTTGATCTGCAGTTCACTCGATCTCTGTACACTGGTAACTTAATTCGTTGTTTGTATATGGTAAGTTCGTTGGGTGGTTTCTCATTGATGCATTTCTGATAAGTCTGCCTCCCGTTTCGAAACTAATACTAATGTGATAGAATCTACAGCATGGAATTGTGGTCGATGATTTGAATCAGATCTGAATTAACTGAATAGGTCTGATGGTCTGGATAAGATCTAAAGAAGATCTGGATAAGTTCTGAAGTAACTGAATAGCTCTGAAGATCTGGATAAAATCTGAAGTAACTGAATAGCTCTGAAGATCTGGATAAGATCTGAAGTAACTGAATAGCTCTGAAGATCTCGATAAGATGTAAAGGGTATGAAGGTCTGGGTAATCTGGATAAAATCTACAGGATCTGTATGGAATCTGCAGGATTACGATAGAATCTACAGAATCTAGTTAAAATTTGGAAGATCTGGACAGGATCCGTGGGATCTGGATAAGACCTAAAGAAACTGTGCGAACTACAGGATCAGCAGGATCTATAGTACCCACAGAATATGCAAGAACTATAGAACCTTTAGGATTATTTTTACACAGGTTGTTAAGATTATGCTAATTCCATGCTCAACCAGCAGGCGCCTGTAAATTACAAGAAATAATAAGTGGAGTTGAGTGATATCTTATATACAACAACTTTACACACATGATAATATATATAATTACGCATTTTAGAAAAAGCAATTCATTTCTTACTAAGCAAGCTTACCTTTGATGAATTGTGACTTGTTGCAAAGTGTAGTGGTGTTCTGAACAAAAAATCGAACCACTTTCGAATTAGTACCTAGTATACATTTATAAAAGCAATTACTGAGTCAACTGAACTTAGCGAGGCCCACCGAGAATCATTTTACGTGATGTGGGAATCCTGTATAGATATCATTTTTGCCAACAGAAAAACAATAAGCACTTAATGACTGGCCCCAAGGGAAACAGTGAGTTTTGTTTCCCCGAGATACTCAATGTTCCCCCGAGGTGAATTTTGTTATACCTACCAACTCAAAATAGAACAATACACGGATGTTAGCTTACGACTTTATCGTAAAATGCTACAAATCTCAGTAATTGCATATAAAATAGTCAAAAATCATAAATTTCAATTCAATTCAAAATATTAAAACTTCGTTAAAAACTTAGTAGAAATTGTTCAATTTCTTCTTCACTTCTTGTTGGAGACCGTTTAGCTGCCATGACTGCATAAAAGTTATTTGCTTAACGCGGCTGGCATACAAAATTGCTGCTATTTCAAAGGTACACGACCTATTCACATGTGTATCGAAAGTTCAAGTTGTTGTTTCCCCGAGGGAGTTAGCAAGTTGTGACCCATGACATGTTCTCCTCCAAATAACTCCTTTAGGGAGTCAGGTTGGCGTAGTGGTCATCAGTTGCGCCTCCCACCTCTACGACCCGGGATCGAGTCCGCACGTGGGCTGAGATTTGTCGATCTCAATCTGACTCCGAGGG
>JANCMA020060326.1:0-15898 GCA_024336925.2 Zoanthus solanderi | reverse complement strand
TATATATAAAATACGTTTTATACTCTAACGTCTACATTTTAGTAATTCAACTTTACTCTCCTTTAATAAAAGCAAAAGCCTTAGTTATATCAGCTGTAACGGCAATTATTGCGTACCTACTTACGGTTCTATGCAACAACAGATATATGTTTCCTGTTTGTTGATCAACACAAATTGTACTTTAAGTTCTAAGGAAACTACTTTCTACATCCTGCAGTATGTCACACGTATACACTTTGGTGCCAAGCCCCGAGGATGATACTTTGACAGATGATGACATCACTGAGACAGAGGGGCAGTCAATGGATGGCGGTAGCGTAACGGACACTGAGATCTGTGACAGTGATGAAGACATTGTTATTACGAGACTTGCTCGTGCGGCACAGGACACTCAGCCTGGCTCATATACAAAATCTAAGAGGATCAAATCCGGAACATCACCCACAAAAAGTCCACTTAAGAATATCATGAATAATTTCTCTGTGATGAGGAGGTCAGAATGCCACATTACTGAAGCAGCTAAAAGCGAATACTATAATATAACAAGCACAGATCCGGAACTTTTGCAAAGCGAATTAAAAAAAGCATTAATAGAAATTAAAGAAATTTGCAAAACTTGTAATACTATGGAAGAAGAGCTGATGAGAGCTACAGTTCAACTTTCCGAGTATAATCAGAAAATAGAAGAGCTTCAAACTGAAATTAATGAAGAAAAACAAAACTGTGAAGAAATACGTAAATTGTACATGGAAGTTAAGGATACGAATGACGTCTTAGAGCATAAATTAGAAAACTTGAGAGATGAACTGAAAAGAGTAATTGAAGGCAACGACCCCCTAAATAAGATTAACTCACTACCAGCCGAGGAATCAGATAACTTGGGCAAAGAAACAAGCGCTTCACAGGCTAAGTCACTATCTCAAACAGGAATGAAGTCAAGAACAAGATCTCCATCGAGAAACCAGAGTTCATTACCAAAAACATACCAAGCAAAGCCATCTGCAAGAAAAAAATCAATTGACCTACGAACGTTACCTCAAACAAAGGATGTCCCTTCTTTACATCTTCGTTTGGTACACATCAGTGAAGAGAACGCCGACCTTAAAACAAAACTGAACAAGTTAATTCAAGAAAAGCAATTATTCGAGAAAAAGAAAATTGCAAACGAGGAACTTCTTAATCAGATACAGCAATCACTATCAAGAACCGAGGAAGACCTGAAAAAAATTACAGAAGAAAGGCTTGATGAAACGCAGCGAAGACTTAAGCTACAAAGGGAAATTGAAGAGAGAAATGTTGTAGTTTCTAACTTGATGGGTGAATTGCAGGAACTTAAGAAAAAAGTGAAACCCATAGATGAACCAAACGCGGATAATGACGCACTGAAGGTCAATAAAGAATTGTACAAAGCAAAACAAGAACTGAAGTGGCAAAAGGAACAAGTAGCAAAGTTACAAAAAGAGATTGAAACGTCTAATTATTTGAACGAAGACTTAGAGTCGAATAATGCGAACCTGGAAAATCAAGTTGGAAAACTAGAAAATGATATCGTGAAGTGGAAAGACGAACTTGACTCCGTTGTCAGTGAATGTCAAGTATTTGAGGCTGAACTGGCATTAAATAGAAAGCAACAGTTTGATATCAGAAAAGAAATAGAAATTTTAAGAAATGAAAATGAACGATTGCAAGAAGAAAACTCTTTTCTAAAGGAATTAAAGAAAAAATTAGAAGTGGATTACCAACAAAGAAAAGAACGAACAAAAGTAGCAGAGGGGGAGACATTACTGCTACAACGTGCGAACTCAGAACTGAGATCTAAACTAGATTCTATGCAAGAATATAACGATCAATTACGTGTTGAAAATTTGAAAGCAAAAGATGAAGACGGTAAGAGCAAATCTGCAACGCAAAAAGCAAGTTACAAAGAGCTTGAACAAAAGCAAGAGCTAAGCAAAGATGAAAGCAAAAAGAGAACAGCTATACCAAAACCAACTGAAAGGCGCAAGAACAGAGAACGATCACCAAGCCCCCGAGCAGCTAGATATCCCGAGTCAAAAATACCCTCTAAGATCAAAATGTCTGAATCTATAACAACAAAATATGACGAAAAGCCAAAGTTTCAAAGCTCAGAGGAACAAAACATCTCAAAGGAGAAAAAAATGTCATCACAAATACCTGATTTTGTAACAAAGCTAAGTGTAGGACCCAAAGTTCAAACTGAAGAAGAAGAAAAGCTTCGAAAAGACAAGATTAACACATTCTTTGCACCATCGTCCTGTACAAATGAGAAGTCCCAAGTTTCCTCAGACAACAGTTTATTCTTCGATAACCAAACTGCTTCTTTACAAAGACAACTTCTGAATTTAGAAAAAAATATTTCTACATATAAAACAGATCTTGACAAGGCGGAAGCCAAAATTGAAAGTCTCAGTACAGAACTTGAAATAGCCCATGGTGAAAGAAAAGATCTTGAGCTGAGACTTCAAGCAAGGGAAAAGGCTATTGATGAGTTTGATGCTGACAATTACAGAGAATTAGAAGAAAGACATGAAACAATAACAGCAGAATACAATGTCTTACTTGATGAAAATTCAAAGCTTCAGCTCAGGCTTCTTAATATTGATGACGAACGGGATGCAATGGGAAATGGATTATCAAATATCAAAGAACAGAATGAGCTACTAAAACAACAACTTTTTGCCGCTGATAGGAACCGGATACAACTGGAGGTGTGTATTGTTTTACTTTGAAACTAATAACACTGATAATCATTTGTTTAAAATGACTCTGAGTGAAGGCTGACGGACGCTTCGACTACCTAAATGGGATTCATCATAGCGGGGAGATCTTTGCTGTAGTAAGAGAAGCTAGCTCTGTTTTGTTGTAGTTGTTTAATTGTTCACCAACAAGTCCTTCTAGGGAACACTTCAACAAACTTGTACGCTAGCTCAAGATAGTGTACTGTAATTTCTGGGCTCAAAACATTTATTATAGTAACTAAGTACTTTTATCATTATAGTTAGGAAGGAGCATTTTAGATAACAGCCAAAGGATATTCATGATCATAACATACAAAGTGAATAGTCCTCAAGACCAATGTACTGATTCATACGTTTTAGAAACAGCTAGAAGATTAAAAGAACGAATATTAGACCATAGTCCAAGGGAAAAACACTCTGCTTGTCTTGGACACAGTAAAAACACAGGACATTCATATATTAATAATGATAATTTCATTTTTTTTTCTAACCACGTAAATCTCCGAAGAATTGTTCATTAAACCTAGCTTGAATAAACAGGGACAATTGACGCCACTCTTTCTTTTCAATTTACATATATTCATATATCAATATGCATTCATCAATCCATGTAATTCACTGAAGATGGTGGCTGGACTGCGGCCGAAATAGTTATTTAGAAAAATTATAAGTCTTCTCGTATGTCTCTTTTTGATTACTTTGTATACCCGCGTTAACATTTTTGTTTAAATTTGATTTAATGTTATTTCTTTTGTTGCAATTATTAAGGCTCATTTCCGTAAATTCTCCATTATTTTTCCTGTCTGTTTTTATACCCGGTTGTATTTTCAGCGTTATCCAATCGTTCTACCATTTATATTGTTTTTTCCAGTTATTGTTTTTCCGCCTTATTATATTCTCAGAAAAATATTTCGTTTCTGATTGGATAATTGCAAACATATAAACAGATTTTAGAGTGCATTTTAGGTTATTGAGTGCAATACGGGAGTTGCTATGGAAACACCCGCAAGCGCCAAATTTGAAAACAAAGCGATATTGAGCAACTAAAAGAAAATTCGGAAAACTTAAATAATTTGAAAGCAACACAGACCTGGTTGAAAGTTTGGCAGAGAGGAGAGACAGGACGGAAATTCAACAAGAAAACTGAAGAGTGCGAGCACGAAGAGCACGATAAAATGTTTCAAGCAATGAAGCGTCTACGCTGGATTGTTGAGAATATGATAAACAAAAAATCGCATGAACTTTCTCGTGCATTTCTTGATTTACGGTCGCTCGTGATGTTTTCAAGTTTTGAAGTCGCACTCGCCTTCGGCTCGTGCAGTTGTGAAAAAATCACTCGTGCCATACATCACGAAATGCACGATTTCCTATACTTATACTGCTTTGATGTTCACTTCCGGTTATTTCCACTTATAATCACTTTCCTTCCATTTTTTACCACGACCATGAAGGGCCATGCGTTGAAACAAGGCTTCACAAACTAATACAAGCAAAAAGAATGACCGTATTTTTATCGAAAAAAATTGTACTGAATACAACTGAACATGGAACTTGAAAAGTTTTAAAGGTTTCTATAAATCAGTTTAATTAATGTGTTATTTACCTTTTAAATCATATACGCCATAAACATCAAACATCTTAAATATGCAAGCTTTTAATTGCCATCAATAATTAAAATATGCTCTTTATATCTTAGATAACGCTTCAGGAACTACAGCTCAAAAACAAGGAATTGGAGGAAAAATCTTTAGATATGCAAAAAGAAAAAATGAAGCTCAATGAACTTATTCAGCAACATAACATCGAAGATGAGAGCTTCAATGCAGTAGTTACGACAAAAGAAAGTGAAAATATAAAGCTGAAAAAGGCAATTGTCGAGGAACAACAAAATAAAAAATTGGCTGAAAACGAATTAGAGATTGCCAAGAAAGATATCATCAAACTCGAATCTGAACTTCAACAAGAATCTTTTGAAAAAGAAAGAAGTCAAACCCTCTTTACACAAAATGAAATCGAAAGGGTTGCTCTTAAAACACAACTTAGTGAGAACGTAGAAAAGGTAGCTAGCCTCGAAATCCAATTAATGGAGTTAAAATGTTTAAATGATGGTCTAATTCATGAAATAGATTTAATAAAAGATCAGCAAAGACAAAGTGGATATAAGCTACAGGAAGTCACTGTTTCAAGAGATATGATGGAAAAACGATTGACTGAAGCATTGAAAAACTCTCAGATATTTCAAACAAATTTAAAAGAGCGAGAAGAAAAACTTCTTCGTCTAACTGAGACATTGCATTCACTTGAAGATTTCACAGAACACTCTCAAGATGTTCCAAACAGGAATAAACATGAGGCTGGGAATGGAAATGAACTAGAATCTACAGAGACTTTAAAAAAGGTAGCAGGAAAGATGGAATCACTAAAGCAATCAAGTCAAAGCACGAAAACGATTAGTTTTAAGCAAAAAGGTGTTGGAAACATGGAGAGCGCGTTTGTATCAATTCTTAGTGAAAATGAAATACTTAAGAAACAGTTGGAAAGTTCAGATCAACAACTTAACAGCTTAGCTAAAAGTTCAGCTGTTTTAGAAGAAAAACTCGCTGCTGCAACTAATGAGGTTGACAAAAAAAAGAAGCAGTTAGAAAAGGTTGAAGAAAAATTTGAAAGAGACTTGAAGAAAACTCAAGAACTACAGAAAAAAAATCAAGAGCACGAAAACCAACTGAAAGATTCCCAGGACAAAATCAATTCTTTGACTGGGAGAATAAAACAGGCAGAAGAAACCTCACAATTAGAAAAAAAGAAAACCGAGCAGCTTGAAAGAAACCACGAGGATCTTGTCCTGAGTTGTAAGAGACAACAAGACGAAATCAATAAAGAACGCACAGAGAAAGATAAACTAAAAATATTGTTTAACGATAATAAAGACAATATGAGAGAGTTATGTGAGAAAATTGCTGCCCAACTAGAGGAAATTGATGATTTAAAGAAGCAACATAAAGATGAGTTGAAAACAAATCAGAAGTTAAGAAATGATCTTGAAAACAATGCAAACGGCATGCAAAGTTTGGAGGAAATTCAAATTAATTTGAAACTAGAAGAACAAGAAATAGGTACGAAACAAAATCAAATTGAAAGCCTGGAGAAGGAGCTTGAAAGTACTAAGAGAAAAAATGACGATCTCCGAATCAAAGTCAAGGACCTAACTCAACAGTTAGTGCAATCACGTGAGGAAACCTTGTCTGGCACCCAAACTATCAAAAAATTAGAAATTGAAATCCAAGCCTTTAAAGAGAATGAGAGAAGAATGAAAGAGGAACTTCACGAATTACAAAAGAAAATTGCAGCTTTAGACGATGAACTTAACTCTACAAAATCCAAAAATACAGAACTGCACAGGCTTGCTGCAAAAAGCAATCATTTAAACCTGCCAGCCAAGAATAGAAAAGATCACGACAAAAGGAACAAACAGCCGAACATAACGTCGGCTGAAAAAACGTTATCTTTAAACAAAAATGAGAAAAAAGAGCAGAAAAACAATACAGAAGGTGAATCCAAACTGCAAACCGTAAGAAACGAAGGACAAAATCAAGATGGCTTTGAATTAGAAATGAAACTTAATAATAAGAAAGATAACAATAAAGTACTGCAGCAAGCAAAAGAAGAAAAACTTTTTACTACAACTTCGACCAAAATAAAAGTTGAAAATGACGGCTTAAACAGTAACAATGAATGCAAATCAGAACCCAATAAACATGCTAGTTTTTCATGCAACTTACAAAATTCTTTTTCCAGCTCTTCTGAAACCAAGTGTTTGGAAACCGGTTTTAATGAATCAGATGATTTTGATCAAAAGGGCTTTACACACAATTTGAAAGATTTGATGGAAACAAAGATGCGTCAAATGACTGTAGAAAGGTTACTTCTTGAAAGCAAGACAGCGAGTTTGACAAGAGATTATCTGCAACTAGAAAAGGCTTGGTCTTTGAGTAACGTTGAAAACAAGAAACTGGAAAATCAGCTCGCTGACAGTAAAAAGGAGATTATACAACTTACAATCCTTAATAAAAACACTAAGCAAACAGAAGGTCAGACATTAAGTTCTGAAATAACAAACCTTCAGGGAATACAAGAAAAGGCAGTTAGCTGTTGCTGGGACAAAAATGTGGTTTCCGTTACAAATGCTAAAGTAAATCATATTTCGCGAAAAGACTTAAACATTGAAACAACTGATGATCGGACTTTAATAGCAGAAGCGCACTTTAATATGCATGTTCAAAGGAACCAAGATGACCAAATACTGGACAAAGAAAAATTAACTGTAGCAACACAGAAAACAAATGAAACAGGATCTCGTAAAGGTTTATCTTCGATTGATCAAAATGGTGTGTCAGATTCTTTAGCCTTAAACAAAACACTAAAAAAATCTTTAACATCTGCAAGTCGTGTTGCAGATTTGAGACAAAATGAAAGTATGGGTGAAGAATTGCGTATTCTACGAGAAGAAAGGGAGAGTCTTATTGAGGAATTACATTTAATAAGGGAAAAGAAGAATAAACTCGAATCAGATCTTCTTGAGACAAAAAAAGCTTCGCTAAAATTACAGGAGGATCGTACTTTCATTTTCACTTCCTATAAACAAGAAAAAGAATCTTTACTTAATAAACTAGAAATGAATAAGAGTGAAGTAAAAAACTTAGAAACGAAATTGAATACACTAAACGAATCAAAATCAGTCGTCGAGGATTTACAACAAAAAAATCAAGAAGCTGAAAAAATTATTTCGGAACTTAAGAAAGAACTAGTGGAGAAATGTATCTCCAAAAATGGTTTGGAAAATGACCTTTTGGAATGTAAGACAAAGGTTAAAGAATTGTTGGAGGTTAAAACAAGGTTTAAAGTTTTGAGTTGTGAAAATGAGGACATGTCAGCGGTTATAAATCCTTTTAAAAAATGCAACTCTGAAAAAGAATTTAAAGAATCAAGTACTCAAACTGAAACCGCCAACGCCAAACATTCCGTGTACGTGCATTCTTTTCAGAAATCCGTTGATGAAAACGCACACGAAGAAAATGCGTCACAGCCAAATCTGAGACAACTTGGTACAAACAGGAAGAATTTTAGTGCTCAAGAACTAAATACCGAGCTACAGTCGTTAGTAAAGTTCTTAGAAGAAAAAGATGTAACAAGTGACCAAGAAACCGAGGACTGCGATACGAAAGAACTTAAATTGCTCAACGTCTTACTGAAAACGACAATTGCTGAAGATGAAGATATTTTAAGCCAGAAATTTTCTGGAAATTCTTGCCTGCGCCGTAGTCTTATTGTTGTAATGAAAAAGATAAGCCAAGCGCGCCAAGAGAACAAGACTTTGATGAGTGAAAAAGCAATTTTGGAAATTCAGCTCTCGGATGCAATTGAAGAGAAAAATAAGATAGAAGAGGAGTTTGTGCGAGCAAAAAATGAGGCAGAAGAGAAGGTAAGAGAGGAACTTGGCGCCAAGATAAGCGATTTGAACGAGCGTTACTCCAAGTTAGAAACTCTCTTATCTTGCGTATTAGAAGAGAATTCTCGAGTAGAAAGTGAAATTAATAATCTACGAGAAGAAAATGCAATAATGCGAGACTATAAGATAAAAGAAATAAGCGACACCTCCACACAAATAACTCCAAGAAGTACAGAAGACGAGGAGGAAGATGAAGTAAGTTCAAATAAAAAGAAATCAAAATTCAGTGGCATGGACGATGAATCGTTCAAAAATACTCATTCAACAGAGAACGCCTTACTTTTTTCAGGAGAGAAAACACAAAGTTCAGAAACATTAACTTCTTTTTGTATCTTGGCTGATGATATTCAGGTTTCAAAAAAAATAACAGTAGCTGAAAGCTCGTTATTTTTAAATCCAGAGGGATCCCAAAGTCTAATTGCCACGATTTGTGCGGACAGTTCAGGGCCTGGTTCGACTTCCGACTTGGAATCACCTACACGTTCATCCTCTCACACATCCAATGGTAGTTTAAATTCCTGTAAAAGCACCTTCGACAGCATCAATAAACTTAACAGCGAAATTGCCGAGCTTAAGTGTCAAAAGTCTATGCTTGAAAATGGCTTGACCATAACAAAAGGACAAAATTCTGACTTGCAAAGCCAGGTCCAAAAGCAAGCCAGTCGAAATAACAGCTTGAAGCAGAAAATTTGTGATAGATCCATTGCCATGAAAAAGTTAGAAAGAGAACTCCAAAAGATGGAAAACGATAATAGAGAACTAAAAATTCGAATATCGGAAATTACAGAAGAACTAAATAGAGTCGAAAAAGAGAAAACGAGACTAGAAAGAAACCTCTCAGCTTCAAAAGCGGAAGTGAAGAAAACCAAAATAGATTTGTCAAAAACAAGAGCCGAGTGTTACAACACAATGAAAGCTTATACAAATATCCAGATACAGAACAAAAAACTTCAAGCAAGACTTGATAAAGTGAAATCTGAGCTTCGCAAGCGAAACAAATTAGCGGGTCGTGACTGTGAAACAGCAAGTGAAAGAAGCTGGTCATCCGGAGCTTCGATATCCCTCACTGATTTGTCTTTCGATACTTCACCCGCATCTGAGCTACCGCGTAGTGACTTTCCAGCATTTTCTGAAATCAGCATGTCAGCAAGTTCTGAAACATCATTAAACCACGAAAACGTATTTTCGAACCTACGTTCTGACTTGATGAATCAGAAACTTGCGATGTCCGCAAAGCCAAATGAAACGCTTCACGATCTCTCACTCGCAACCTCCGAAAAGAGTATCATTGATCCATCATCTAAAGCCCACAGCGATGATGAAGGACACATGGGAAACGAGTTGAAGTTGAAGCTTGCAAGAAATCAAATACGCGATGATCAAAGTGTAATGTTTATGAAGAAACCTTCTTTCACTTTAAATGAAGTAACAGAATTGACAAAACGAAGAGCAAAAAGCGACACAAATTTTAGCGGTCAGACCAGAAAGGCAGTTGTAAGTATAACCATTTTAAATATAAATTATATGTTATGATTCGTGACCGTCTACATGTTGCTCAGACGAATGGCTAACTCCAGTGTATATCAGTGATATTAAGGACTGATGGTAAAAGTGCTATGCTTGTGGGATGTGGTTATAAAGATGAACGCGAGTATAGATAGCACAAACGTACTAGTAGCTAACTTAAAGCCACTATAATGGGCACTATGGCCACGTTGGTAGCGGGCTTTACCCCTTTAAACTACCATAAAAATTGTTAGCCTGATTGCTAACAGCCATGGGCAGCTGTTTCGGCCTTTTAAGGCCTCATCAGCATGACATAGCTAGAAAACAGGCTTATGGTAGTTCCAAGGCGTTAAGCCCACTACCAATGTGGTCATAGTGCTCAATATGGTGCTACTAGCACATCTGTGCTATCAATACTTGAGTTAATTTTAAAGTTGTTACTTTCTTTTCACGGTCATGCTCTTAAAATGAAAACAATATCTTCTTATAGCCTCCCCTCTGAAGCTAGCTTTTTATTGGAATCTCCTAGAGACGGAAAGCATGCCACCCTCGGACAAGCTATTTTATAGTAACTGCCTTTAAACTTGGAACGATTTCCTCGTTGACATTCGGAGCATTTCTACTAATTAAAATCACAACATATCGTTTATGAGAAATATGAACTTCTTACTTAGGTTTTGCGTAAACTCAGTAATAGGGCATTCAAAATGGTTTTCTTAGTACCCTATTACATGAATGCCATAACATTTCCTAAAACGTTTCACTAACGCTTTTGACAATTTGCCATTGTCAGGTGTATAAAATTAGTGGGATTTTAAAACTAAAGTTTTAAATTATGTGATTCCCGAGGGCAAAGGAAACAAGGAGAAAAATCTGGAATTTGCTTGTTTTAGTTTGGACGGAATTTAGCAATAAGGATGCAGCGTAAGATGCAAAAGGAAGGAGGAGTGATAGCTAGTGATTTGAGGAGAGGTGTCGGGCAGCTTCAGAAAATTTTGATAGGTATTGGTGTTCATTGAGGCGTTCTTTAAGGGTTCATGCTATTTCACCATTTCTATCCAAACTTAAACAAGCAAGTTCAATCTTTCCTTGTCTCTTTTCCCCTTGGGAATTACATAATGTAAAAGTTAAGCTTGAAAGCTGCGTTGTTTCCCCGCAAGTTTTAAACATTAGTCCGGGAGCATGTGTAGTTCCGTGGGAATTTCAGGCTGACAGCAAACGACCAGTGTAAATGTGTTGAGGGCAGTTAAAGACATGAAAAATGTTGACGTAACTTCTGCAACTTACACTGGGTGGATTTAGGTAGGGTTTAAGAAATGACAAAAAATACATGCATTGAAAAGAGACACCAGTAGAAAAATGGCTATAGCTAGTGTTGTGATGAACACTATGTTATTATAACACTTTATTGTCTCTGAGAGGGTACGTAACAATACCAACATGATATCGAGGCTCTGTTGTAGTCGAAGGCTTCTTACCCCATAATTTCATACACACCAGAAGAGCATTAAAGTATGTTTCTCGATAAATGAAAACAATAAAATATTCTGAGTTATTCTTAGCTATTTTGTCTTTATAAGTGCATGCAATATTATTGTAAGCTATATGTCAACTATCTGCGTCATCAGTTTAGTCACGTTACTATAACCAAATGAACACAAGATTCCTATATTACGTATAAAGTCTATTCAAATTACTGCTTATTTTAATTTTATGCGATATACTGAAATGGTTTCAGCAAGTCTGACTTGTCCAAAGCTTGTTTCAGCATCATAACAAGTGGTGGCCAAGTAAATATTTACATTACACAAAAAAAAACGCTACTAGATTTCAGTATCATCACTATAATCACTGCCATACTCTGCGTCATTCTGTCTGGTTGCTACAGGGCTCATCCACACAAGTCAGTACAGTTCAATTTGTTCTTCCTGCAGTTGCACCTGTTTGTTGCGCAGCGACTGTTACTACAGCTGCACTTGATTAACTCGAACATGGCTTCTGATGTAGAAAGTAGATATGTCATGACTGGTAACCACTGACCACCCTCTTCCTTCCAACCAAACTATTCTGGTGATGCACTGTGAGAGACAGCATCAACAGCATGTGATATTATCGTTGTGTCTGCTTTTTCTTGTGAAGGAGAGTGATATTGCTATGAGTTGCCTTTCATTCACTTGCCCAAGCTACAACAACTCCGATTTGAAATGCTCCGCAAGATCGGTACAGGTTGTAATGTGTGCTGGCTTGCTAAGTGACTGGAGCTCTACCATACCGTTTACAATGTCTACCTTATTTGCCATTGACTTTGCTGTTGATGTTGCTGCTTTGTTCTTAAGCAAGCCCATTAGCGCACTCTTTTGTTGGCACAATGTAACATTAACCCGTCAGATGCGAAATGTGATCTTGAGACAACAGTGAATTCGTGTACACCAGTGGATTCTTGCAGGTTGATGTCAGGCCTTGAGCGACAAACAACCATCATCCGAGCAAACAAAGTCCGACCTTCTTGCAACACTACCACAGTTGTTCACACTTCCTTTGCTCTTCTTGCCAGTTGACTTCTATGTGCTTTTTTCAAATGGGCTCGTAAACAGTGCCTTTCGCAATGCGCTCCGTGACAAACGTACTGAAGGTTTTATCTCCTTTGGTTCGCAGCACGCAAAGGTTACGTTTAAAACGTTTAAAACGTGTAAAAACTGTGGTGCTGACCTTGTACCTTTCTCGAGACGCCTGTCATATCCTTTGACTCCTCAGCTAAACGGGCAAGTTCAGGGGCAATTAAAAAAAACTTTGCATGAGCAGTAGAGTTAAGTGTGATACAAAACAAGCCTCCCGTTACTTCGGTCGGCAGCAAGCCCACAGAAGGGTATCAGTGAACTCTTTTTAAGAATGAACAGCCATGATAAACAAGAGCATCTCCAGGAGCACGGCTATGTACTGGTGGAAAACGTTGAACATTGGGTTGTTGGTGTTTCGTCTGTAAAATGCGGCCATCGTCTTCAATATTTCCATGGACTCAACAGCATTTACCATTCCCTAGTGTTCCTTTTCTAGTTCCTCTTTCACTCTTTTTCTTCTTCTATGCCAGCTGCACCATACACTCATTAACGTCCCGTATAAAACAATTTCATAAATTACCAATTAAGTTTGGTGTTTAAGTTTCAAAGTAGCCGTCACAAACTTTATTACCTGCTTCTTTGCTCAGGAATACTTCTTGTTAAAGGATTAATAGGACCTGAAAAGTCACGAAGTGAGTCGCCTCAGATTATTTTACATGGTTTCCTTTCAAGATCTGTTTGACAGCCGAGGGCCCATAGAGGTCAGATTCGACTCCACGCCACTTCAATGCCACTGTTCTCAATGGCATGTGCCATTAGCTGTGCCATTACAATATGCAGCTCTCATGGACGAAGAATGGCATCGTTGAAGTCATCACAAGAAATCTGCAATTCTTTTGCCGGCATGTACAGGCCTATGACGGTCTTCCTTTGGTGACCTAAAGCCTGCAGAACAATCATATCTTAGGAAGGTTGTTTTGAAAAGATTTCTTGAAGGCCTTAAAAGCTTCTCTAACTTGAAACTACTAGAGTAGCAGTCCTTGAGTAAAATGACTAACCTGCACATTAATCCCTTGAGTTTGCTTGAGGACTATTATTAAGGTATTCCATTCATGTATTGGGGCTACAATTAAGGGGAGGCAGGTGTCTACCGTTGTGACTGGTATGAAGTAATTAACAAGGAAGTTATACGCAGACCAGACAGGCACTTTGCTTTGACATAATTTCTCTTCCTGAGGCTCTAATGGATCACTAGTATGCTGAACTCTGGCAGGGTACGTGTCAGCAGCCAAGCGTAATCTTAACAGCTCAGTGAGATTGGGATTTCCTCCTCGGAAAAGAGGCAAAATCTTGGATACTTGGGACAGGAAGGCTTCAAATGAGGTTCTGGACATTTCAGTAAAATGGACATTGATGGGGGCACTGAATCTCAGTTCACAGTTCTGGCTTTTCCATGTCGTCCGATTTCAAACTAATCACAAACAAATGCTTTACCTTGGTAGAAAGTAAACGCACTTAATTACCAAAAACAAGGAAAAAATGTTTAGCAGTGTTTGAATAAAATTTGAGCCATTTAAATTATCAGTAAAACGGGATTAACTATCGCAAAATTAACGAAGCTAACTACCTATATGGTATTTTGTCACTGAAATTATTTATAAAGTGTGGCTTCTGTGGTTTCTCGTCATAACGTGTGGCTTCTGTGGTTTCTCGTCATCGTCATGACACTTCTGATAGCTTGCCATCGCTATTCCATGTTTTTTATTCTGCCAATCATAGGTGTCCTCCCCTAAGTCAACACTATCTATGGCAAAGAAAATGTAAATAAGAAAATCAGGCGTAATTAACAGCCCATCGTTTTCCTCCACTCGTGTCAATAAACTTGTTTCTATCTCTAAAAGTCTGTTATATTGCTTAGTCATCCCCAGCCCTCTTTGAATATTTACTAGTTGCTTGTTTCGGATTGTTTGATGAACTCCAATGCCAACTTTCACCTACTGGAGCATTTCACGGTTTGACCTGACCATTTCAGACTGTCAAGCACAAGGAGACTGCATTTTGTACCAAACTCACTGCTTGCTTGTGAATTTCCTGGCATATTTTGTCTGAAGACAGAGAAGTACGAGGAGCGTTGATCACCCATCTAAAAAAACAACAAAAGTTTTCCTTAGGGAAATTATTCTTGGAAATAGATTCCAGCGTTCTGTCAAAAGCCCATTTTTCTGATTGGTATTACCGAGTTAATTTAAAATAACTAGCTAGATAAAACGTATAACAAGAAATTTATTTAGAATAGTAAAGTCGATAAAGACGTTTAATAACGATTGCTTTTCCTGAAGTTTTGCACAAGCTACTTTAATAGTAATAACCGTTAAAATTTTTGAAAAGCAATTTATACTGTACAAATGGGGATCTGGAAACTGTCTTAAAATGACACATTGGAAAAGCTTTACTAGTACAATAAAAGTTTTTCACTGCTAACACTGACATTCATTGCTTGCTGCAGTTCTTGAATAATTAAAGCTTCTTTAACCGTACAATAGTAATTAGTTTTTCCGAACGCCAAAATGTCAAAATGGTCCCATTTTATGTTGTCAGCAACATAAAATGGGAGCATATTGAAAAATACCTTTACAAATAACAAAAGAGTAGAAACGATTTACACAAGATTTTAGACGTTTAACAGTATGAACGCTGTGGAACCCAGAATAAGGTAATAAAATAATAACATCTTTTTTGGGACTGTCGCTGTGGGTTCAATATTGGCTTGTATGTATGTTGACAAGCATACGAAACACTAAGCTTAAAATGAACGTTTTTAAAATGTTTATCACCGCTGTTTGTGTTATATTTTTAGTTAAGTCAAGATGGTAATAGTGTTTGGAGCTTCACTTTCATGCTAAGTAGCCTGCAGCGGTGTTTACAAAGTTTTTTCCACCTAATTCACTTTCTTCTTTATCTGTAAATGCATCTACTCCAATTCAGTTTCATGAACACACGGCACATTCGAGTTAATACTATTATGGCCTCTATTCCTTGCTTGATGTGTCATGTAACCATCAAAAGCTAGTATTGCAGTATACTAGCATGAAATTTACCAAAACACATCCGTCCTGAATTTTTTGTGCAATCTCCTTGTAATATCAGAAAGTTAAAGCAATTTTTCTACTGGAGCTTCTTTTTCATGCTGGCGACTTTCGCCATTTTTTAAAACCTCCCTAAATCCACCCGCTGCAAGTTGCAGAAGTTACACCAACAATTTTCATGTTCCTCAAAGTTCCCTCGACACATTTACACAGGTTGTTTGCTCTCAGCCTGAAATTCCCACGGGACCGACATTTACTTCCAGACGACATTTGAATATAACAAATTGTCGCGAATTTTATACCTAGCGAGAATAAATAAAGATTTTTATACCTAGCGAGAATAAACAAAGATTACTATTATTATTAATAATATTATTATTATTATTTATCATTATTATTATTATTATTTTTTTTTAATTTTAAATGTAATTTAATATAATTTAATTTTTGTTTTGATTCCTTGTAAATATACATTTATATCAT
>JANCMA020060230.1:0-15900 GCA_024336925.2 Zoanthus solanderi | reverse complement strand
TAATCATAATAATCATCATCATTATCATCATCATCATCATCATCATCATCATTATCATTATCATCATCATCATTATCATCATCATCATCATCATCATCATCATCATCATTATCATCATTATCATCATCATCATCATCATCATCATTATCATTATCATCATCATCATCATCATTATTATTATAAATAGCAGTAGTAGCAGCAGAGTTGCCACGATTTACTAGATGCGAAATTCAAGGACTTTTCCGTGACTTTCAGGACTTTTTCATGCAGGCAAATCCAGGACCTTCTCCATCAAACAAAACTTCAATGCTTTAGACATTTTTTTCAAATATCAGTTGAACAAAACACATACTATATTAACAAACCTTATTATTCGGCTTTACTGCCGGAATTGGCTGAGCCCTAACAATGTGTATATTTAACCAAAAAATTTTAAAGCCCTTAAAAATTACGAGCAATACTGAGATTGCTTGTGAAGTAAAATCGGTATTTCATTTTCCTAATCTCGCTAGAAAGTAAACAATTGGTAACCGCTTAAAACCGAAAGCAATTTACCGTCAATAAACTAAAATCGTAGCATGCAGTATAGCCAGCCAGCCGGCTCTCTGAGCGAACGGCGAGCGAAGCGATCCGAGAGAATGGGGAGAGAATTTCCCCATTCTCCTCGCGGCTCGCTCAGAGAGCAGGCTGGCAGGCTACATGCAGTATAAATAACAAAAATTTACGTTTGGGGACATTATCATAATAAACATATATATTGCACTTAAAATAGATACACTTTCTTGTAACTTCACATGCAAGCATCGTAATTTTAAAAAAATAATACAAATCAAAACAATAAATAAATGAAATGATATACAGTATTTAGTAAAAAGAAATTTTTTAAAAATTTCTTTGATGTTCTTGGAGGTGTTGCTAGTAACACTAATAAATATTTCCTCTGGTAATTGATTTCAGATTTTGGTTTCTTGATGTAACAAGAATAGGGAACTTACACAAATTCAATACGTCATTACGAGCATCAAATTCGGCAGAATTTTGGCCCTCACATCAAGCAACTAGCACATGATAGGGCAGGAGACCTTGCATCCGGCGGAGATTCGAGAGATTTCTCTCCCAAGTGAGTCACAAACTTCCGACTAAGACTCAGTTCACATTAATACGTATTTTCATTTGAAAACGGGAATAACAACAGAATATCCCGCAAATATTGTTCCTGATTTAACCACGCATTGATTTTTAAAGAACGACGGATGCGCAAGAATAAATTATCGACAGTTGCGAGGTATTCTGTAGTTAAGCTGAAAACGCGTACTTTTCTGTGCGTTTTCGTTTTCCGTCCGCCCTAATACGATCGAAAACTGATGTGCAGCGTCTTAGTGTGGACGGTGAAAACGGAGGTTTTTGGAAACACTTACGTCATGCTCACTTGACCCTTGAGTGGCAAAGTCAACATGGCGGACAACTCTGTGTTTATGTTGTTAAGTCTAATTTCAGCTTTGATTGCTTGCTTGGAGCCAAATATTACCCTTTTTAATTTGCAGTGTTGATGAAAAGCGGTCAAGCATAGCCTGTTGACAAAACGGATGTTTCTTATCCGTTTTGTGGTCTAGTATACTGACACTTTTTTTTATAAGAACAAACTTAAAGAACAGTGAGGATCAAACCGCCTGAAAAATAAGAACAAATTAAGAACAATCTGAGGCTGAAATGAAAATGTTAAGGAAAGAAAAAACTTTTATAACAATGGTGAAACGCAGCAAGCAATCGCACTTACTTTTTTTTTAATACTAATAAACTCCAACTGTAACAAATACTGTGCTGTACAATATACATATATTGTCGTATCTCCTTCATATTTGTACCCGGTCACCAAATGTACTGAAGTTATGTAGTTTGAAGTTTATGGTATATAAGAACAAAATAAGAATATCTGAGCCTCAAATTACTGAAAAAAAAGAACATTGGGCATCAACATAATTTTACTGGTTCTTATTAAAAAAAAGTGTAGTGCAAATCTACGGTATTTACAAGCTTAACTTCAAAAATTATTGATTTTTTGATTATACAATTATTCTTTGCAGTTGTTGAGTTACCTGATGTGCCAGATGGAAAAAGATATGACGATGAATTCAAGAGAGAGGGGGTTGTTGAGGCTGCAACCCAAACAAAACCATCAAAGGTATAATTAAAAAAATTGAAAAACAGAAATTTAATCATATGATTATGCATCCCTTGACCTTCTTTGTTGATCCTGTTTTTGAATACAAAGAATATTGAAATATTGAGTGACTGAAAGATTTGGTAAAAATAGTTTTGAGAGGTTCAAGTGGAGCGTCGCCACAAAAACTACAAAGCTTTAAGTTATTTAGAAGTTTGAGCCTCTGACTGAAAATTGTTTGAAAGATATTTTTTGTTACTGGTATTATCAAATACGTACTTGAAATATGTACTTAAAATTTAACCAGACATCTTAAGCAGTTAAAATAACTGCGATATTTTCATGCAAGTAACCGTACTGCAAAATTTTTCTCATTGTATTTTCATAATAATACTTTAATCAAATTAAGTGAGCATATTGGAATAAGCTGAATCTGAGAACTAGCCCAATGCATGTGTAATAGCCCATTAGCCTACTCAGTTAACTCGGTTTATCATCAAAAATTGCCCAAAATTCAGTGAGGGAGGACGCTTTTTTTATCTCTTATGTTCATTCGGGCGAACAAACTCGAAGCAAACGCACGTCGACAAAGTTAGATGTTCTTGATTGGTTAAGTGAGCGTGACACATTATAAAAGGGACTCTAGTGTTGCTATATATCGCCAGCCGGAGTGTTTTACCACGCTGTTTATTATTTTGCAACAGTAAAAATTTCTCGACTTTATATAAAAAGTTAATGCGTTGGCAAAATTCAGTTGGTGACAACCAGACGGTATCACCAGGCTTCAAGTTTGGGTGGGAAGTAAATCTGGTGCCCTGATGAGAAAAAAAAACACTTAGATGAATTATAAAGATAAATTATCCGTTTTCATCAACTTAATTACTTGGTTCTAAGGGACAGACCGTTAGAAAAGTTATGGGGGGGGGGAGGGGTGTGTGGTGATTGGGGAAAAAAATAAAATAAATCCATACTAGGCAAATTTACCAGAAAAAAAAACATACATTGTCAGTAACACAGAAAAAAATTATACAGAAACCTTCCGACTTCATCCACATGCGTGTTCACCCAGCCTGTGCTATAAATGCAGTACATGTCCTGAGGTTGGTCTCCTGTGCATCCGCTCTTAGTGGGAGGGAGCACAGGGGGCCCAACACTATGAAGAAGGCTCTTCACCCAAGCACTAGAAATGCTGGTACATATGCATATGACAAAATCAGTCCGATTTTTGGTAGTAACTTTTATAAAATTCGCTTCTCTGCAAGGATTCGGCCCAAGATAAAATCCTCTGCTTATCCCATGGAATATCACATTATGTTAAATATCAACTCAGTTTTTATAGTTTTTCCTTTAACATGGAAAGACCTATTTTTCTCGAATTAACCCTTAAAATGCAAACACGTCTCCCAATTTTTTGCATTCATTGTTGATTATATTTACTGACATGACTTAAAAACTATCAAATTGAAAAAATAGAATTTCAGGTAGACTCCCGCCTTAACTCTTTCAGTTCCAGTCAGTTATCAACACCCAACTTCTCCTTACATAGCACATCCAAAATAAGACATTTTGTAATGAGAAAATGAAAATTGATCAGACAAATCAAACTACCGTAGATTAAAAGTAAAATTCTTTCAAACTTATTTAATGAAAAATATGGGCTTAAGTTGGGAGAATTTAACAATACAACTGGGACTGAAAAGGTTAACTACTTTTGTTTGGGTACTGATATCGATTGCTTGGCTTAGGATCTTGCGGAATGTGGTCTGTCCGTGAAGTCATCTGCATCTGAGCAAGAATGGTCTTACACTCTGTACAACTTCGAAGGCAAAGGTCAAGTAACACGTGATGTACGTAAACCCATATTAGTGCTTTTTTATTTTTTTTTCATTTTTAAAACACCCATTATTGCAAGTGGTTATAACATATTGAACCCGAACAACTGTAAAAATTTCTTATAATTTTTGTCTATTTATTTTAAAGGGAACCTTGGCTGTCCAACAATATTAATCTCAAATAAGAGTTTTCCTCAACTTGTGTCTAAATAAGCAGCTCAAATTTGATAATTCTCTGTATATAGTTCACACCAAGCGATTTGTTTTAATCATGGAATTTCCTGCGGGACGCCATCTTGAAATGTGACGTGTGTGCGTTGTACTGCCAGTCTCTACTCTTGATAAAAACAAATGCAATGAACGAGTGAGGGTCTGGCACTGCAACGCAATACGACACATTTTAAGATGGCGGCCCGCAGGAAATTCAATAATCAAAACAAATCATTTAGTGTGAATCATATATAGAGAATTATCAAATTTGAGCTGCTGATGCAGACACAAGTTGAGAAAAACTCTTATTCGAGATTGATATTGTTGGACGGCCGAGGTTCCCTTTAAATTTAAACTTAAATTATATATTTTATGATATTTGCTGAACACGAAACCGTGAATATTAACGAGAAAATTTTTGAATGAAATGAAACGATAAAGTTAGTAGCCTACCGTTAAATATGTTTCCTTGGGTCTCCAACCTACCTTCTCAAGTTCTACACTGCCGACCGCACTCAACAAGCAGAAACTACTTCTGGGGGAGGGGACAGGGGAAAATCAATCATGACTCAAAGG
Organism: Zoanthus solanderi; assembly: GCA_024336925.2. Lineage (NCBI taxonomy): Eukaryota > Metazoa > Cnidaria > Anthozoa > Zoantharia > Zoanthidae > Zoanthus > Zoanthus solanderi. The sequence continues at coordinate 11,121 of JANCMA020060230.1, read as the reverse complement.
TGGACTGGTGCGTCCAAAATTTTATAAATTATGTTTTCACTGCACGAAGAAAATGAAACACGTCTTTATTTTGGAATTAAATTAGGAAAGTTTTATGCATCTGTCGGAATCACTTTTTGGTGGTTCCTAAACTCAACTCAATAGTTTTGACCTTTCACCGTGTTTTTATGATTTAGGATATCAAGAATCTTGTAAAGTCGATTTACGAAGTCTTGGGTAAAAACATCAAAGATTCGAGAAACTCTCAACGTGACCCGCTGAAAAAGCTTAGAGTACGTCTGTCAGTTTCAAAGGAACACGGGAAAGATAATAGCGATGGGATTTCCACAAGACACGAGTATGTACTGTCAGCTTCCAGCAGCCAAGTGCCAAAGCGTGTAAGAGCAAAATCACTGCCCATTGAAAGAGGTGATTCTTTGAAAGTAAACCCACCGACCTCTTTAAATGGTTTGAACAATCCTCCGGAAAGACAGTCACGATTGATGTGCGACCCCCCAGTTGGAATGGAAAGTTTTGAAAATAACACAACAATCTCTCCGCGTCGTCAGAAATCGAGTTGTAAAAGATGCGAGCAGCGACGCGCAGAAAGACAGAGTAGACACCGAGAACGAAGCTCAAGTAACTATAAAGAGGGCGCTCCTCAGACTACGATAAATAGCCAGGGAATGTATCATTACCCGAAAAGGTTACAGACCGGGCCGGGGGATAGTGACCCTACACCGGGGAGTAATCACCACACCGACATGAGTAGAGTTCAGGATTGGATTAACCAATGGTGTAAACCAATTGATGGCGAGGAGCACATGCGTGTCAAAGACACACATCGCCATAAGCAAAGGTCACGTCATAAGGTTGAAATGACTTACAAGCAACTCCGCTCTTCACAGTATCTCGACCTTGCTATCGATCCTCTTACTTCCCCGTATCATGTTGATGACCATTCGTGTACGTACCTCAACGCATCGCCGAGACCTCGCCGCAGCACCAAACAAAGCGCGGGTCAACACTCGTCGTGTAAGCATCATTGCAAATGTCAACAAGAACAACAACCGCCTGTTGTGCATCGTCACGAGCATCACCACCATCATAGTCATCATCATTATCATCATTACGTCAGCTAAATGTCTAAGGGCACTGCAAACTATTAAAGTTGTACATTTTATGTCAATAAACATCTAAATTAACTTATATTTGTCACTATACTATGAGGAGAATTGTTCCGTAGTATTTAGCTTTTAAAAATAGGTGAAACTTAAAACAAGAACTCCAGTATCTGTAGCTAAAAACTTTTAAAAAGATATCATTAATCATCTTAAATAAATTGCACACATACACACTAAAAATTTCTCAACCATTTGAATTTGATTAAACCCCATAACAGATATCTTTAAACTGTTTTTCCTGAAAAAAGAACCTGTAAAACTCTAATCTTAATTCAATTTAGAGATTAGCAATTTTTTTAAAGTTAAGAAATTTTAACTTTTGAAAACTCAGTAAGAAATTTGATAAGTAGTAGGTTCGGTAACAAATCGGTTAACTTAGATAATAATTATATAAGTTTAAACAATTTTTACTAAATAATTCATGTAAAGCTAAGATAACAAAGTTAACAGATTCATTATTTTTGTACTTCATCAAAACGTGTCAGAGTGCAAATATCTTGCAGAAATCTGTGTTTAGAAATTGAAATTATTCTGTTTGACTGAGGAAATAGTGGTATTTTGTTTTGTTTCAACAAGGAAGAATCTTATTATGGTTTAAATTCATAAGGGACATTTTTGTAATTTATATCAAATAATAATTTTTGAGCTGCCGAAAGTGTTCTTAGATTTGATAACTGAAGACTATATTAATTTCATTCTGCTACAAGAGAAAAAGTAAATAGCAACTTGCATCTCATGTACTTCTCCCTTCAGCTCGTGTTAAATGTTTAGAATGTAAATTTTCGAATGAAGTCAGTTTGATAATTTTATGTCGTAATTCTTTACTGATGTAAAAGAAAAATGACTTAAACTTTATATTTTAACAATTAAGGTTTAGGAGTAGAGATTATATCGAGTGTATCAGTGCAGATAAGACAACAAAGAACTTAAAGGGTGCATTTCTTTGGGAAAAATTCTAATCCGGATTCTGAATCCAAAAAGGGATTTTTCGCTTCTTTGGTAACATTCAAAAAGGATTATGAATCCAATGAATCCTCTCGATTCGAAAAATATTCAAGTGGCAAGCGGTTTTGGCGCTAAAATGGTAGCCCAGGAAAAATCCGTTTTTAAATTTTTCGTTTCTTTCACAGAAAAGAATCCGCGATTAATCTCTTTTTGGATTATTTGTTTCTTCGGCAAAAAAGAATCCGTGTGATCCCACGCAATAATCCATTTTTGGATTTTGCCAATGAAATACACCCTAAGTGATCTTTTTGTACAAATATTTCAGTATCAATACTTAATGTACATATAATAATAGGTTTGTTTGACTTGAGAAAAGCTGATCTACACAATAGTTTAACAACATTTTCATATACCGTAAAACCTCGATATAACGAAGTGCAAGGGAACTGGACAGTTTTGTTCGTTATATCAAGAGCTCGTTCAATCAATACAACGAATTCGCATTAAAATGCGCTATTTCGAGGCTCGGTACTATGTAGAGTAAAACAGTTTAATGGTTTTGTAACGGTAAACTATTTGGTGAATAACGTTCATGATATTTTATTGTCTGTAGACTGTACAAACAACAGTTCTGTCTATCTTTGTATACAAATACACGAAAACAAGAAATTTATGTTTCGTTCTGTTTTGACTTTAACAAAACAATAGGTTTAGTACCTGAATTTGTTTATGTAATCGAACATTTACGAGTTCAACATGGAATTGATATGCACGAGTGTGTTTTAAAAAAAATTAAAATTGCGTGAGCCCGGCGATAGGACTCAAGTGCAAATTAATTCCACATTGAACGAGTAAAAGGTTCGATACCATGTTAATCATTAATCATATACTGAAAAAAATAGAAAAGAAATGACGGTGAAAAAGAAAAACGTGACAGTGACAATTCACGTGTGCACGGACAATTCATGCCTCCATCGTTGTCATAGAAACTTCTACATTTCGATTGGCTTATTAGCTTTGCGATTGTAATTGCACGAAATTACAAATTTCTACACGGAATTACATATTTTTGTACAGAATTACTAAGTATTGCACTGCTCTTGACCAATCAGAATCAAGTAATTTTTTTTTTCATGATACCGTAGTTATTCATCTTTAAGCCGAGCCATATTTTTCTCAGACCGATCAAAATTTTGGTAACATTTTCCCTAAACTGGGGGATTCGGCTTATAACCGAGATTTTTCCTTTTTTTTTTTTATCCAGAAACATATTTGAAGCACACTTTGATCATTTTCTTTTAGCTATTTGATTTAGAGATTATTGTTAATTGATTTTGAGTTTCGATGTTTAGCTAGTAGAACAAGTTCTAGGAGTGTTTGTGTGAATCCTTAACAGTTTATATACCCTTGTGCAAAGCAAATGCGGATCAATTAGTATTTACTTTTCATAACTTCATTGTTTACACCACGGTACAAACTCAGTCTAAATAATCATAACCTCGACGATCATTCATAACCTCATTGTTTATACGACGGTACAAACTCAGTCTCAATAATCATAACCTTGACGATCATTCATAACATTATTGTTTACACCGCGGTACAAACTCAGTCTCAATAATCATAACCACGACGATCATTCATAACGTCATTGTTTACACCGCGGTACAAACTATAACCTCGACGATCATTCATAACTTCAGTGTTTACACTGCGGTACAAACTCAGTCTCAATAATCATAACCTCGACGATCATTCATAACACCACTGTTTACATCGCGGTACTAACTCGGTCTTAGTAATTGCAAAAAAGTTTCTAAAGCATTCCCTGTCACTACTTTTACCGACTGTACTTTTCAAAAATGATGAGGCCTAAAAGGGCCGAAACAACTGTCCATGGCTACTAGCAATCAGGCTCACTAATTTTTGTGGTAGTTTAAAGAGGTAAAGCGCGCTGCTGAACGTGGCCATAATGCCCAAATCAGTGGCTTCAAGTTAGCTACTAGCACGTTTGTGCTATCTAATATCTATACTTAAGTTCATCTTTATAGCCACATCCCACAAGCATTGCGCATTAATTAAATTTTCAAACTTGAGTTTTCCAAATCACTATTTTTTTGGCTCGCTTGTTGTACATTTGCTGCGTGGGGAAGTAAACTCCTAGAAAAAGCATCAATTAAGGTAACGCATGAGTCAGATAGCCCCTGGCATCTATCATCTTCTGGCAAAAGTTTGGTAGACATTGTCATTAAACGTGTAATCAAACTGAAATATTCGGGGTTAACTTTTAGTGGATTTCGAGGAAGTTTGTTCAAGATCAAATCCTAAAGTGAAACAACTTTAACAATTCTTTCATTTGACAAAATGATAATTTAAAGCAACAGGAAAAACTACATTTTATAAATTATATAAAAAAACAACACGGAGAACAGAACTTCATTTGTAATATTTACAACGTTATTATAAGTATGCTCCATCATCATGTACCATATATGTACCATTTGCTGCCGACTTAAATGACTGCGGATTCATTTTATAGAGTCTTAACATCGTTTTGTTGTTAAACATTCAAAAATACTAGTGAGAGAGAGAGAGAGAGAGAGAGTGAGAGAGAGTCAAACCTTCAACAATACACACAGTTGTGAGCGAAGTCACCTTCAACAATACACACAGTTGTAGGTTGTGTAAAACTGCATTGGTATTTAGGAATATTTAACTTCATACCGAGGCTAAGACTACAAATTGAATACGTTGTCATTGTTGTCAGCGGCAAGAAGAGGACACAGACGCGCGGACGGGAGCGAAAGGGAATCGGGGGTAGGACATTCCTTTTTGCTCCCGTCTGCGCGTCCATTTCCTCTTCTTAGTTTCCCATTTGATTTTTTCATCTCCCGGCGAAAGGAAGAGACTGTTTTGCAGTCTAGCATGAGAACGAAAACACGAATGTTCAAACCTATTAAAATTTCTGCGCAATTTTTGGGTTTTTGAAACAATAACAGTCTTTTATGTCAATCTTGCAAACTTCCGCTGCAACATTGACATTTTGAAAGACAATTTTGGCGAAGCAAGTTGCTATCCGAGCAAGCAAGTTGCAACCCGTGCAAGCAAGTTGCTCAGTTCATTTCCTACCGTGTTGCGGAATTTAGATCACGAGATATGGCGAAAATCCAACAAAATCCACAATTTGGGTCTGTTTTACACCAGACAACCACAAGATAATTTTATTCGTACCGTTTTCTCAAGCGAAGTAGTACGTTTGCGGTTTATGTAAGCCATGGAAGATACGAAATTTGCAACTTTCCCATCAAATAAAATTTGAGACTTGCTCGCCTAGGTTGCAACTTTCTCCGCTCAAACTGCCAATCAAAATAGCAATGCTGCAGCGGATGTTTGCAAGGTTATCATCAAAATATTATCAAGTTTGACTGTAAAAGTGATTCACTTTGGTAGCAAAACAATTGCCTGAAAGCAAACTTTAGTCACTGAAGATTTTAATACCAACTTCCTATATTACAAACAAGAAACTCCAAACAAATCTTCTTACTATATCATACTCAATTAAATAATTAAAATTATTAACTTTCCAATTTAACCATAAACACAATTTGTTCAAGAATGGTGTTTTTGACAACCATCTCAATTTCTAGGACTCATCATACACTTTGCTCTTCCCAGAAACTCATATATAAACTTTATACATCTCACTACGGAAGCATGGCCTAATAATTTTGCACAGAAAAAAAAATTTAAGTCCATTTAAGAAAATATTCAATCTTACTACAGGTTGACAGGGGTTTCATTAAGGCGGGCCGGGCCCAGGCCAAATTGAGCAGCTGTAAAGACGGCTTTGCCCGGCTGCTTCCAGCATCTCAGCAACTATAGATTTTTAAGATTAATAAGGCTTTGCATAAACTTTGCTCGGGTGCCAAATCTAAATGCCCTCCTGCTCCAAACCTTAATGAAACCCCTGCGTTGAACGGCTTAACAATGGGTAAAAAAAAACAAAAAAAAAACAATACACTAAAACATAATCCTTTAAAAGTTCTGTTTTAACTGAATGGTAGGTAAAATTAAACAGTTGGCAAGATTGGCTATTAGCTGAAGACGCTGTTTTTCTTCATCTCGTCTGACTTGTGCCGGACCCGAATCAAATCAAGCGATATTTCATCGTGGGAAGAGAATTTGTTTTTAACCTTGCAATACTTGCAAAAGGCTATGCTCCGCAATAGAATCTTATCCTATCTGCGCTATTTTCCTATTAGATCCAAAAAGTCCTTAACAGTGATATCCGGAGGAATTACGTTGGAATTTATTTAAAAAGATCAACATCACATTGTAAGGACTTTTCTAAACGTTTTGTTTTATATAATACAACGTCCTCGACCTTATACTAGCTAGCTAGCTAAATCTTTACGAGCCTAGTGGCCCATGGAGCCGGCGCTTATCTCCGGTTTCTGTAGCGTTAAGCGGATGAGAGTTTTGACTCCCCCTGGACGGGACACTAATCGATCGCAGGTTAGCTCCCAGCAGACGCTGGTACTCATTTACCCACCCCGGAAGGATGGAAAGCTGAGTTAGCTTAGGCGGAAAAGAAATTCACACAAAGATTCAAATTTCGGCTGAGCCGGGATCGAACCGGGGACTTTCTAGTCGGAAGACTGAAATCTTACCAACTTCGCCAACCATGCCCACCCATTCTATACTAACCTATTCCTAATTACATGATTACTGCGTCAATTTCACTATGACACATTAGTTTATGAGTAGCTTCCTTTTTGCTCTGATTTGGTCGCTTAGATTATAAGCTTTCCCAAAAAGTGATCCATTGTCTCGTAATAGTCGTAAGATGATGTGTTTTACTGATAGATATTTTAACACGATGGTAAAACAGTTGCAACGGAGAAAAATAAAATGATAATAAAATAAGAATGTTAAGTCCCGGTTTTCGACATTAAGGCCGGGTTGGTAGGCTTGCGTGACTGAGTTGAAGAGAATTTGTCAAGACTGCGTGACGACTTCAAAGTTTAGTGTGTTTTTTCTTTCCTTTTACATCGGCGTGGATTCTGTTGAAAAACAAACAAAAAAATATTAAAATAGCCATTCTCCAAAAATTGAAGAACTAAATATTAAAACAGGAATTTTTTTTTAGTTTGAGCAACGCGCGGCCAAAAATACCATAATTTCTTTACCGTACGCACAGAATCATCGAAATGGTGTGATCGGGTTGACGTTGTTTTGTTTATGGCGCGTAAATGACTGATTTAAATCATAAACTGCGCATCCAGGAGTTTGGCATTGCAGATGGAAAATGTTCATGAGATTCAAATTTTTGACTTCATTTTTAACTTATCGTATATATTCGATTAAACACCGGGGCTTTTATCAAATTTTCATGACTTGAGGGCGGCGCTTATTAAAAATCCAACTTATTTCTTGCAAACATAGTATGCTAATGAACACTTAAATTTAAAAAAATAGAACCATGTTTTAGGGCTTGTCTGAACGGTCATTTTCCATATTTATTTTGTATTCATATATAAAGACACAGTATTTTGGATTATTCCTTTGACCTGCGAATGTGCTTATATTAACACATTGCTACTACAATCAAGGACAATGATTCTTTATGATTGCTCAAACTTGACTAAACTGCATTTGCTTTTTGAGGTTATTATTCGAATAAACCCGCATTAACGGTGCAGCGTTTATTCGAGGGCGGCGTTTATTAATATTTCTGCTCTCAAATGCGGAGTTTATTCGAGGGCGGCCTTAATTCTAAGGCGGGTTTAATCGAGTAAATACGGTATGCGCGCAAAGCACTCTGACGATTTTGGCATCTGGCCAAACTAATTGCTCGAGCTTAAAAAAATCCTGTTATAACTCTTTTCAACATTAAAACTGCATCATTATAGTCGTTTCTTTAAAGCTCTAAAATAAACTGAACTTCTTTGGGTGAACCAGACTGAAAAACAGGTTGCAAAAGAAGTAATAGAAGCCCGTTGGAACACAAAACAGATACACTTTTTTAAATTAAGAACAAACTTTTTAAAAAAATAAGAACAGCAAGGCTCAAATGGCCAGAAAAATAAGAAGAAATTAAGAATAATCTGAGGATTGAAATGAAAATATTTATACGCACATATGCTCGTACTTACACTATCTTTTCACTAAAAATACTGAAGTTACTTTCTGCCTCAAATCTCACGAAAAACAGAGCATACAAGAGCTCCTAAAGGTTGGTTTTAGCTCTTAAAGGGAACCTGAAATCCAAAATTATTTTTTGACATACGAAACTAAATCTGTTTGAGATTTAAGAATGTTTTTATACCGATTTCTCAGTCCCTATCCTTAGAAATAAGTAAAAAAAGGTGCTAGCTCACGACTAAAAAAAACGCCATACTTGCGCCCGCGGTCTAATAAGATCGTCACGATATGACGTCACGACGTTAAAATTTTACGTTCTATTCATTTTGACAATCTGTATTTATACAAATGAAATGACTCCACTTTATAATTTCACTAAAATTTTCAGTGATAAACACAATGCGAACTTTCGATTTCACGTTGTGACGTCAGGAGTAACTGTTCTGAGCCCGCGATAAAAGTGCAATATGGCGCCCTACTGAAGGTTTTACTGGCCCCTTTTGTAATAATTTTTTCAAAATACTGATCAGCGAATCGTTCTAAAATCTACATTTTTTTAATTTTAAATATATGAACTTCAACATATTAAAAACTAATTTTGGAGTGCAGGTTCCCTTTAATTTAACAGAGAAGCATTTGAACATGGGACATTTTTTAATTTCTTGCAGAATCGGATTAAACCCAATTCGAAACTTGGGTGCTCGCAACATACTGCAATCGACAAAAGAGAATAACGACTCAGCTTTGGAAAAGCTGCTCTTAAACAATGTTGTTATCGACCTAGATACCCAGCATGTTGTCCATGAAATCCTGCAAGTGCGGTCCGGTTTCAAGATCATATGCACACTGAGTAATTTATCGAGTAGGAATTCAGATTTGGAAGGCGAAGGCGATAAAAAGAAAAAGGCAATCAAAGATCTCATTAGTATCATGATGGACTATGTTAAATCGAGAAACTTGAGACTGGTAGATTTATTTAATCAGTTTGACAAGGACAAGAGCATGTCTGTGGACAAAGACGAGTTTTATCGAGGGCTCAGATCTATTGGGATTCCATTGAATGATCAACAGTTGACAACAATGATTGATTTTCTGGATGATGATGGTGATGGCGAGATTGATTATAGTGAATTTACTTGGATTAGAGAAGAATATGATTCACAACAGACATGAAGATGCTACAAATCCTATCCGGCTAATTTGCATATTTATATCCATATTTATTATTGATTCTGAACAACAATGATTCAATGTTCATTAACCCTTAAATGGTCAAGCTAGACATGAAGAAGCTAAAAATCCTATCCGGCTAATTTACTTATTTATTACCTTATTTATTATTGATTCTGAACAACAATGATTCAGTGTTCATTAACCCTTAGATGGTCAAGCCTTTTTGTGAAATATATATGGTTGAGGAAGGGGGTTTGTTGACATCCCCCCCCCCCTCCTCCTTGACCGTTTAAGGGTTAAGGCTCTTAATTTGGTTGACTATTCGATACTTCAAAACACACTGTAGCACTTAAATAGATTAGCAAACTAGCAAGGGGATTTTTGTTCTGCATATAAATCTATGTTTTTACTTGCTCGACAACAATCTCAGTCCCTCAGTCAAGATATAAACTTTTGAGCTAAGAACAACTGTTAAATGTTGCCAGGTCTTCAAATCTAGCTGGCTTCTTGTGTTTTACAAAGAGTTAGTCGAAGAATATTATGAATGCGAGTGTATTTCTTGATTTAGTGCGGCTCTTAATGTATAGCAGTTCTCAAAATGCACGGGCAAGTTCATATGGTATTTTTGTTTATTATATTCTCAACAATTTCAACGTAGAAGCTTCAATGAATAGCGAGCTGTTGCACTCGTACTCTTCAAGTTTCTTGTTGACTTTTTGTTCGTTTGCTCAGTTTTTCTTTTATTAGTAACGTGTAGCTTTTTCTTTAAGTTTTTCACCGAAACGAGAGCAGCCATTTTGTTTTCCAATTTGCGCTTGCATTTGTTTTTATAGCAACTTCTATATTGCTCTCTATAACCTCAAATTCACTTGCACTCAAAAACTAATTTATGCATTCGCAATTTTCCAATCAGAAACGAGATATTTTTTCGAGAATATAATAAGAACTGTTTTACAATTATTGTGGCTGAGAATATAACAAAAAGTTTTAACGACTCAACTTCAAAACCAGACTGAAAATTAAGTTTTCTCAAGTGAAAAATCAGAACTCACTTTCCTTTGTAAACAACTATAGCTAAACAGGTCAAGTTCAAATGAAAAATCATCAAGTTTTTTTTGTTTACGATTTATGTACAGTTTTATTGCTACATTAATTTTAGAATTTTACAGTATTAGCATCAATTAACAATAACAATATTAAAAATTATAATGATAAATATTATAGTAATAAAGAAATAGAAGAACTTTCAATTTGTTTATTATTAAACTTCATTGTCTCTCTATTAAGGCTTTATAAGTTATATCTAGACAGGGGGAAACAAAAAACGGTTTTCATTGCATGTGTTATGTAGAAACTCTGAAGATGACCCCCCTCGTCCATCCCTAAACCGTTCAGCGATTAATGTTGCGCACATGCGCATAGTGAGAGAGCGATCTGCAGTCTGAGGTTGAGTTTGAGTTTTTAATGAACAAAATGAATAAAAAAGCAACACAATTGCAACACATGCAAATTAACAAACATGTGTTATAAGCTTGCAACTTTCCTTTCGTATCTCTTGTCTCTGTATATATCTACACAAATCTGACATAATTTGGGCAAAGAACCAACTTTGTTCTATTAATGTCGTTCATTTTTTGATTTCAATATGATTAAAAGAGCTTCTTCCCCCGGAATATATATATATATATATATTTTT
>JANCMA020060135.1:0-15906 GCA_024336925.2 Zoanthus solanderi | reverse complement strand
ACGATGACAGTGATAATGATAATGATAATGATGATGATAATAATGATAATGATGACGATGACAGTGATAATGATAATGATAATGATGATGATAATAATGATAATGATGACGATGACAGTGATAATGATAATGATAATGATGATGATAATAATGATAATGATGACGATGACAGTGATAATGATAATAATAATAACTTTATTTAGGTGTCAAGTTCATATATATATTTAGCCGGCCAAAGGCCTACTAATTGGAGACACCATCTTTACCACCCTAAGGTGGACGGAGACCTTTCATATGACAAGACACACACACACAAACACAGAAATCTCCGAGGACCAACGGTTTAACGTCCTTATACGAGAAGACGCGAAAGTCTTACCATTTGCAGATATTAGAGCAAAGGCAGTGAGCACCTTCTCCTCAATTCAGTTAAGACCCCCGAGTGTTGGTCCGGCCGGGGAATCGAACAAGAGCCTCCCGCACGATAGACTGGCACTTAACCAACTAGGCTAATCGTTAAAATAAAACGACATATCGTAAATATTATGAAAGAAAGACTAAATAACCAATTTTCTCTTTTTACTTTATATTACCCGACCGACCGAACCTACATTTTGGTTCGAAAAGGACTGTTAAACATAAAAATAAGTGAGGATAGCCTTACCAGTTGAAAAACATTTTACTTTCGTTTTCGTTTTGAATTTTAAATATTTTTTAATAAATGTTTAATTAAAAAAAAATAGGCCCGCAATGCGTGCATGTAGCTACTGCGTTCATTTTTCACAAAGTGTAAAATGACTATGTTGTCAGAGATGAGGAAACTCGCAGGACTCTAGAGTCTTCACTCTTGGCTACTTCAGTTCAGCAGAGAGACCACGAGGCAAACGTCGCAAAATGTTTTATTGTCGATAGTTTTCCGGAAAGGGAATCGGGTTTTTACGGAAACACAGAAAGTCAAAAGTTTCCCTTTATAGACAAGGGAGACAAACCAAGACATGGAAAGAATAACCTCTCTGAACAAAATCTAGCACTTACCAATTAGTTGATAAAAATCTATATAATTCCATAGAATTTCTTGATTCCAATTTGCTCGTTCGTTGTTCGTGATTCCAGAAGAATCCGAAGCAATCCCGATTGGGACACTCTTACATCGCACCCGATAGCAATATAGCGACTTGCGCACGCGCAGTAGCTACAAAAATTTAATCAACAGAAAAAATATATAATGATAGTGACTGGCCACCATATAACACTTTTAGAAAAGAAGGGTTTTATACCTCGTTACTGACATACAATCTGATCAAATTGTTTTAGATTCGTTTGGAGCTAGCTCTGGACGCGAGTTTGCAGTTTACCAAACCAAATTAGCAAATAAAGTTGGTGAATGAGACCTTTTAACTTTTCAAAGTGGAATTATAATCAAATTAGTGAAACAAAAACTGCATGGATTCCACTCCTTATTTGCGTATAGAAGCTTTAAAAAAACAAAGTTGTAGGGAGAGGACTTTTCGGAGGCAAACTTACAACCGTACAAGTTGTAAAATAAAAGTGCTTTGTCATTGATGTAAGCCACGTCTGGCTGTGTAGCCTGCGGTAATTGGGTAGACCTTATTGCAGTGATCATTTCCATCTAAATTAGTAAAGGTTGAATTAAGGGCAATAAATCTGTTGATTAAATTAAGTATTTGTCCCTGTATGATCTGCTTTAAGAATTAGCTTTAACAACTGATACTTAAAGAATTCCCAGACTGAAAGTGAAGCCTGAAGATTTGGTCAAAACACTCATCCAGTGATTGATTGGTTAATATGCTCAGATAACTGAATGTAAAGTTCGTGATTATGCTCCGAAGAAAAATCTATTTTTAATTTAATACGTTAAAATTGCCAATACTTTGTTATCATTTCATGGTCGAAGTATATCTACTAGATCTTACAAAATGATAAAAGCTTGAACCACCTTAATACGTCAAAGGTTTTTGTAATCCGCATGGCTTTAGTTTTGAATAATGAAATGTTTAAAAGGTTAACATATTAAACAAATATTTCTACAATTTTCTTTCGTAAGAACTACTTTAACCAAAATTTGAGACCAAAAATAAATCAAAGGATATTTTTAGAACAAACTGACAAGGTTGTGCCTTGTGGATGACAGTTTGAGTTAAAAAACAATTTTTCTCGTTTCATGTTGTCAGTGCAACATCTTCAAAACATAAGGGGTTATCTCTAAGCGTCTTCTTGCTTTAAACTGACTATGTAAGAATTTCATGCTAGGAAACGGCTGAGGAAGGTTTAGCCACATTCTTGTACTTTTACTCTTCCTCCTTTCGTTCAGAGCTAGCCTTCCTCCCCCTCCCCCTCCCCCTCAAGTTCTATTGTGTCTGGGAATTTGCGAGGTACTGTTTTGAATGGTGAAAAATGTATCACTTCAGGTATTTGCTGAAATAGGTTTGTCGATCAAAAGGTGTTCTAAGAAACCATAGAAAAATTCCGGTCGGTCGGATGTGTTTCTGTGAAGGTATTTTTACGGCAACCTTTGAACCTTTGATAGTGCCAAGGTAAATTTGAAAGGTAAGACTGCGAGATAAGTATAACCTTTAATGACACCGAAAGCTTGCAACTGTAAACACAGGAAATATAGATCCTACCAGTATAATTGAATGTTTCATGTAAATCTCCATTTACTTGATATAAAAAACTACTTGTATTTTGATGTCAAAACCAGAAAGATCAACATCACGATGTAGCAGTTGAAGTCTGATATGTATTAACATTGTCATTGACATTGTGTCTTTTGTGACTTAACGAAAGATTTCTTTATTTTCACCGCAACCCCGCAACATGAAGAACGTTTGAAAGCCAGGTTTGCTTTTTATAGTAGAATATTTGTGAATCTGGAAAAATTAAAACTTTCTTCAATGAAGTATTTTGTGTATTCATAATTCATCGATAACAAAAGTATCAGCTTTTATTAAGTTGTCTAAATTATGTAATATTTTATCTGCTTACATGCATGATTTAAACAACTCAAAGTTCACTTTTTTAGTGTTTTGTGCATGGACTTGTGTCTGCTGGGAGCTAACTTAATAAGATTGATATCTCTCCCATCCAGGGGTAGTCAGAATATCACCCTCTTAACTTTACAGAAACTGGAGACGACCTTACTCATTTACAAGCCAAGTGGCCCAAGTAAGTGCTTATCTCTAGTTTCTGTAGTGTTACACAGATGAGACTCTTCAACTCTACCTGCATGGGGGAAGATTATCAGATGTTTAGTACTGTGACATTCAAAAACACAACCTCAATTTGTTGTGCAAGCAATGGAAATTAACTGCTAGACTTAAATAATTTTATTAAGAATTAAAAATAATTTATAAGTCAGCTTAACATAAACACTCTCACTGCAAATCAGAGGCAGTGGCAGGAAATTTGGTGTGGGGGGGGAAGCCAAGATTTTCCATGTGTAATTTTCACCAAATCAAGCGCCAGGGTCCAGGGCAAATCTAGACCTTAAAAATGCTATTTCCTGCATTTTGGGGGGCAATTTTTGTGAATTTCTATTGACATTTGCAGTGGATTTTAGTGAAAAAATACACAAGGGTTTCAGCTTAATTTTATGCCCCCCCACATATTTTTTTGGGGGGTAACTGCCCCCCTGCCCCACCACCACTGCAAGTGCTGACCTCATTAGTCCACCCTCGCTGTGCAGACACCCACTTATATCACAAACACTTCATTATTGTGGACAGTTAATAAATTCCAAGCTGAATTGGTACTATGTACTCTTAATTGTTAAGGAATGGCAGACACTTCATGTGGACTCAAGCAAACATTTTCTACTCGTTTCAATGGAAACATGGACATGCTTGGTCTATGAAAATGATAAAATATATATCTAATTTTATACAAATCAGTATAAAATTGTCAATAAAAATGACCAGGGTGTAATTGCACAATTTGAGGCATTTTAGTGTGTTTTGCCTCCTCACTGTTCATGACAGCCTTTCGCTTTCATATAAACTCTGAAGGCAATATTTGGCTGGCAAGGACTGTAAAGCAATATCACTGCCCATAATGAGATATTAAGTCTTTCAAATATTTGTGTTCACTATACAACTTGAAAACAACAAGCTTATGAATCTCCAAGCCCAGGCTAACTCCTCTGTTTACTCAATTTCAACATGCAACAGCTTCTCCTTTATGATTCTCTTATTTCAAAATTAAGAAACAATTTTGGACAATCCTAAATCCCTAAATGCAGATATCTTGCAACTCACCCATTATTTTCTGTTCTGACCACAGGGTATTTAAGAGTGAAATTTGAGCGAGTCGACTGTATTATCTTGACAAAAGTCTTTGTTCCATGGTGCTCACTCACTGATAACAAAATTCTAGGGTAATGAAAATATTTTACCAGGAATGAATCCCAAATTCTCACTCAACTAAAATAAAACAATATCAAGTAATTTCTGTCACAGCAGCAGCAACTGATATGAGTCTACATACAGTAATAAACAAAAAGTACAATCATGGGTCATGCTTCTGCATGTTTTGGTTTGTTTATAAAACTGATGAAAATTTCTCTGCAAAATTCAGGAGTTTTCCAGAAGTTCAGGGAAATCTTGTTTTTTCAAGGTCACCATGAGTGCTAGCACTATGTCATTCAAAAAGTTGTTCAAGGGCAAGTCTATTTTTTCGGAGACATTTTAGTTGGTTTCTACTAAACTTCTATACTCACAAATACCACTTTACTGGCTTCCTGTTCACTGCAGAAGTGACTGCATTTGAGAACTATTTGACCAGCAGAGCACGAGCCCACAGGATTGTTCTCATATTTAAGAAAAAAAATTGTGAAGTACTCACCCTTTGACATCTTTGATTTTTTTTGAGATATTACTCAACACATTAAGTTTAATTGTAACTTATTCTTAAGCAAGCTCGGATTCCTTAGTCCTTTTCGGAAGGGGGGGAGGGGGAATATATTACATAACCTCCAAATCAACCGTGAAAAGTTGGGTGCAGCTTTGATTTTTTTTATTAAGGGAATAGCAGGGGTAATGAACAACTAATTTAAGTATAAGGGGATTGTGTATTAATATACAGGGGAGGGGAGTAACTGTCTTACCTTGTATATTCATAATCTCCTCACATTTAAATTAGTTTGTCATGAAGAACAAATTTACAAATTAAACTAATCATAAGCAGTGTCTTTTTTTACTCCACATTCAAGGAATTTTCTTAGTCAATGGTTCATCACTTTCCACTAAGGCCCTCCCAAAAAATCAGTTGTTGATCCTTGCAAAACATCAAACACATTTTCCTTCTGCATGTTGCTCACTCTCTGATAGGTGTGTAGTGATTTCACAGTACAATGTCCATGCAGTACACCATTATGAGCTTTTCAGCCACTCCCTTTTCTAAGCCAATCATACAAGTTTTTTTTTTTAACTTTCTATTCCTGCTCTACATGTCTTGAACAACCTTTCAACATGTTTTTTTCATCTAGTGTTTTTGTGTACATCACTGCACCGTCAGAGCCGACTTTTCTTTCAGGGGCCAAATATAAAGGACTCCATTGAACTACCAACACTAACACTGCTTAGCATAATAAACAGTTCTGACTGTGAATTGCTCAACATTGCTAGCCTGTTTCTAGCATTCACTACAAGCAAAACAAACAACTAATTCGAAAGGCAACTTTAAAAAACTAACAATTAAAAAGCAGGGAAACTTGTGAATCATTAGTGACAGCATGGAGTTTTGAAAAACAAAACAAAGATGAACAATAGAGGCATTTTTCTTAAGTCTATTTTTTAATGCCTTGAGGAACCCTTGCCTATGTAATAAGCTGGTTATCAGCGTTCAGCTCAGGATTATGTGATTTATATTTCCCTCAGGCAACACATGAGGGGAGCAAATCACATAACCCCCAGTTAAACTACAGGACTTCTGAAAAGGGAAACAGGATTTTGATTGTGACTTACCAACATTACTTAGTAAAAATAATAGGTTACCTTTACTTGAGATCTAACTAAGAGTCTGAAAACATGTTTTTGCATAAAACCTTACATAAAATCAAAAATTAAGTTATCTCAATTCTCCTAGGATTTTAAATTTTAAAAATAAAATGACCAAAAAAATTAGTTTGTTCAAATATAGTGTTTAAGTTGTTTTAGCACCAGACTCAATTGTGGGCTGCACAATATTAGTCATCTTTGGTATTTCAAGTTTACAAGTGTGCATGCTATCATCACAAAAACACTATGAATTTCAAATGTCTCCTGCATAACATTTCTTTGGACATTAAAAACACAGTGTTCTACTCTTTAAGAGTTTTTAGAAAACATTTTATCATTAGGAACTGCTCCCTCTCCCAACTAATAATTAAAATTCTTGGCTAATTCAGTGTGTCACAATACTATATACCTTTTCCTCAAATCAATTTTTGTAGTTTATTCATACTTTAAACTAATAACTTTAATAGAACAGTCTACACATGCAGCAACACAGTATATCACAAACAAGCTTTGCACTATTGAGAAATACAAATGCTGTTTTTTTGTATTTGGGATGCAGTTTTCTGACAATATGATTGGAAATGACGCATTTACATTACAATACTCTATGCTTGTTCTCTGGACAAGGGATAACTGGGTGAATGTGTGAACATTTCATACAAAAAAGTAGCAGTTGTATGTATATTGCATTTATACTAGATCATTTTTTGGCCAACCGAGTTTTCTTAAGCTATTTTCTGCAATTTTGCTATAGGACATATAATTCTTTGAACAATTTCTAGTTACACTAATTTTTCATGAAGTTGAAGTGACTGGCCATGGCAAGATGACAATTCAAAGAGAAAAATTTTCATCTAAAGGTATCTGAAAAAGTAGAAATATTGATGTTTAAGCTAGGAAATATTATTAAGATTCAAAAAAGAGTAATATATATTTAACAAAAATCACTGTAAACATAATGTGCAAAATACAATTGCCCAAGCACAACTTTGGGCTCCAGTTGTACCAAACTAATCTGCATACCAAATCACTATAACTTATTCAATCACCCTCAAACAACAGTGTTGTGTGAATATTAATAAACATTTTGCCTTAACCGCCAAACTAAACAACCAATTGGCATAATGACAATTTGCATCATACACTTGAGTTCCAATTTTAACTTTCCTGTGTAAATTGACCTGATTTTAGCTTTAAAGGAATTCTTTTTGGATACATATATAAGACATAAGTTTCATAAACTTATAGCTCTTTCAATTTATTCTCAAAACATTCATGCAGTCACAGCTAAGCTAACCCACTTTTTTAATGATCAACAAACAACAAATTTTATTGCAGCCATGCAAAATTCTAACTAGTAGTTTGTGCTTTGACCATCATAATGAAATAAACGATCGTTTTAAAATATTTTTTTTGTCTTTTAAACTGACACAAATTTACTGTTATTATGCAAGGCTTAAGGATATATAAATCAATTCTGAATTATTGCCCAAGCATAAATAGCTCCATGAAAAAAAAAATCAAGTCTTAGCTTCATGCAGCGTAAAAGGTCTCAAGTGTATGATTAATCTATGACTACATATTGAGAGATAAACTTTTATTTTATGAAATCAAATAAATTAAAGTAAATCACAGATTTAGCCAGCGTCAATAATTGTAAAAAGATTGTATTCCACAAAATAATAACTGCTAACTCTTAGTACAGCTTAGCTGCAGTACTACTTGTAAATCTCTTTTATAGTCAACTTTGCAAAGCTCGTTTGTTTTAATGTACGAGGCAGATCAGAATTTTCTTCAGCAAATATTTGAAGAACTTTCATAATCGCGATAGATTTCGCCATTTGGCGCCAATGGTCGGTAGGAATGTATAGCAGATAGAAATAATCTCAACAAACATGCTGCATTTAAGACTGCAGTTTTTCAAACTATAATAACAACTCTAATTTTCTAATTTTATAGATGTAATATTTCAATATAAACAATACGGCTTTTTATAACCATAAATAATCTGACTAAACGAGTTGTGGAATAGCAGTCTTTCTACAAGCAATCAGTGCAGGCTTTAAACGATATTTTTTTAGGATCTACGTAAATATAAATGATTTTTATGAAAAATTAATGTTCTGTTAGTCGTACAGAGAAGAAAGATGCTAGTATATTATTCTGAACAACTCTAAACGCCACACCTTCATATTTATCCCGAGCAAATGAGCTGCCGGCCGTTTGTGTCCACGCCTAGAAACACTACCGTACTTAAATTTTGTTTCATTGCAACTTACATTTTCATAACACATTCAGTAAAGTACGAAATTCTACACCTTGCATAGCAATAGTATGTTGCTTGGCTAAAAAAATTCTTTATAGCCAAACAGATAGTTAGTTCACTCTTAAATGCTGCAAAATTTACTGGCGCGAGCCAGTTCACTATTATCATGGTGGCTACCACCACGTTTTTTTCTCAATTGAAAAATATCATCAGTTACTCTAACACTGAGAAAATAAATCAACTGTAACGACTGAGACTTCAAAACTCTTCAAATGAATAACTTTCCTACTCACTCAATATCGTTTCTTAATAAAAATCTAAGTTCAAATGGCAGCAAAAATAATCACAATAAGTTCGCGCCTTGGCGCACTATCTCATTTTCTTCCTTCTCATTGTAATTCAACAAGAGTTTGGTCTTTTAATTCAGTGTTCGGCTAAAATTAAAATGAAAGAATGATGGCTTACAGTTCATTTGGTTATTCCTCTGCTGGTTTTTGTTCCGTCTGCTCCTCACTTGGGCTAGTTTGTGGCTCTTTCTCAGCCGCTTCTTCGCTAGGTTTTTCTTTCTCTTCGTCTTTTTCTTCTGGTTTAGCATCATCAGCTGCCTCGCCCTCCGCACTCTCATCGGGTTTTGTTTCGGCCTCTTCCTTTTTATCCGGCTCTTCCTCGGTTTTTTCCCCCTCTTTTTGCTCCGTGGTTGCTTCTCCTTCCTTCTTCTCCTTCTTACCCTCCTTTTTATTTTCTTTTTTTTGACTTTTTCTTAGTATACTGCGTGGTTTGAACTCCTCAACGTTATCCGCACTGCAAATTTCGCCATAATCGAGCCAGAAGTTAAGCTTCATTCGATCACAGAAATCTACCAAATTCTTAAGCTTTTCTTGGATTAGCTTTTCTTGGGGAGAACCCGGAGCACCATAAACAAGATTGGCCAGGAGACCAAACATCGTGCAATCGATTGTTGTAGGGTCAGAGCCCATGAAAAACTCCTTGTCGCCAAGGAGAGCGCTGATAGATTCAAGATCAGACTCAGCAATGCTATACACCTCTTCCTTTGTGTGCTTACCAATGCCGTGTGCTTCCATACACTTAATGCACTTATTCTTATCCATCTTTGATCGAAAAGAACTAACCAAAGGTGCCATATTCTCGTAGTATTTCTTGGTCTCCTGGTAGTTGTCAACCCAACGATAGTAGACCAAACTCCAATAAGTGTTTTCTTCGACCATGGCTTGAAAAGCATGACAGATCGCTTTTTGCTCAGCCGTTAGGCTTGCATCAGGATCGACGTCGAATTTCTTATTGATGTACTGGATACAGAACCTTACATCTTGGACCTTGTCTCCTTGGTACTCGATACAAGGCATTTTCACTTTGTTGGCTGTTAGCGTCGAGGCATAGGCATTTTCGTAAGGAATCTTGTTCATTCGCAGGTAAGTTTCGAGGGAAAGGCAGGTTGGAAGACTGCAAGGAACGTTTGGTGCAGGCGCTGGCTGATGTAATTTCAGTTTAGGAGGTGCTGTACCATTTTCCTCCTTCTTGGCTTCTTCGACTACTTCACCGTCTTTTGGTTTGTCGCTCGCTTCTTCTTCTCCTTCGGTCTTTTTTTCTTCGACATGATTTTCCTCTACTTTCTCTTCCTCCTCCGACTTTACAACCTCAGGTTGTTCAGCCAGCGGTGTTTCGACTTCAGTAGCCATTTTAGATTATAGAGAACGCTAACTCGTCGACTACTCGACTTACAATCTTCTTGTAACAACGCCTTTCTCGACAAAGACTAAAGCCAAGCCCAAATACTGACCTTTGCGATCAAACGCTCCACGCGTTTGTTTGCACGTTTCAAAGCTCTATAAATTGACGGCATTGTCAGTTTCCACCCAATCAAAACACATAACTCGAAGTATTAGCCAATCGCATGCGATGCCGTTCAAAGTATAACAATTAGAATCTCGTTGCGAAAGCTTGTTGGGTGTGATGTACCACAAATTTAATAGGGGAGGCCTTGGGGAGCAGTGCTAGATTGTATTTTGCATATAAATACAGTAAAATAAAGAAACTCAAACAATGAACAGGCAGAACTTGTGACGGGAAGAGATATCTATCATGTAAACGAATCGCGCCTGGGTGTCAGCACAAAAACTATTCACAAGTGTAGGAATGATCAACATTTGAGTAATTTCGTCACACTATATGTATTTAATACTTTAGCAGGCAAACAATATTATTTTAGGAAAGAATTACGAAACTGACAATTTAACAAGGCATTTCTCATTCTTTTACTGAAATCTAATTTAGTAATTAGTACTCTGGCAATTCATGTTGCGTGAGATCGTAATTTTTTATTTGGTAGTTTAAGTCTAGCATTCAAGGCAAACTATTTTATAAAGCTGGTTTTTATACAGGCGACTTTGCTGATTTTGCTGGGTACAAAAGCCTAGATTTTTTATGTAGATTCCGAAAAATTTTATTTACATGTTTAAGTTAGTCTAATAAGAGCGAAAATCGGTAAGAAATAACAAAAACACAATGAAAAAGTGCTCGTGACGGAAGTTTTCTAAAGCGATTTTTTGTTGATATTTTCAGAGTAAAGTAAATTTGTTGTTGTTTTTCTTTTAGCATGCTGTAATTTTGTATTAGATTTACAGACAACGCATTAGTTTTAATCTTTGTACTTTGGAAAAGGTCTTTTGTCATTTGCAGAGACGGTTTCCAGATTTCGAAATATTTTCATGTGACTGACAGTGTACCTTGTTCCTGGACACGTAGAAACCGGATACAGCACGACATATTTGCTTAGCATCTATTTTAAGAATGATCGAAGGGAGTTTCTGAAAAAATACTTTGGGAGGTTTTGGTTTTCATTTCCTAAATTCGACTAAAACTTGTATTTTGTACTTTAGCAGCTGATCATTTGAGTTGCAACCTCGGGGTTCAGGCTTCAGCTTAAAAATCGGCTAATAAAATGATTCAAGAATTTCATTTGTTTTTAAAGATTGAAACTTTCTTTAAAAGTAAACTATTTTACAGTTCATGCCATTTGTTTTATTTCTTTCGGATTATATATTATCATTTTTATTGTTTTTCTAAAACAAAACTAACCTGAAAACATGTAAGTAATTATCTTATCGTGTTTACATTACTCTGACCACCCCTGAAAGCCAGAATTGAGTGTTGGTGGCAGTCTAAGGTTAAGCGACAAACGTCATCAAGGCACGTGCCTTCAAATCCTTGTTTTTCAACCTTATCATATGACAAAATTTCTTTCGTGAACAGACATTTCTCATCAATAATGAAGGGCGCTAAAGCTGAAGCGCTGATTACTGTGATCAGTACACTGACTATTCAAACACAGAGTCGAACCTTAACTCTTAAGAACAAAATCAAGCGACTCAAGATCGCAAGTCTTTGTTTTTTTAATCTAGCATTAGAAAACCTTGGTAAATGTCAATCACGTGCTTGATCACTTCCATAACATTTAAAAACTCATTTTTTAAACACGGATACCATATCCGGCTGTGTTGAGTGAAACTAATATCTGAACTTTTAAACTTTCTGAATTGGAAATAATGTTGTCACGCTTCGAGAAACTTAAAACACTTCACTTGCTAAAATATTCAGTTCTGTTTTCTGTTTTTTTTTGGCACGGGCGATGAAGCAAGCGGTATTTAACGACAATTATCTCTTGAATGGTAAGTTGTTGACATGCTGCGACTGGGAAATTGACCATAAACTGGTCGGAAGTAATGAAGATCTTATTATAAAATGCGATTTAGGTGGAAATAGGTGTGCTATTCATTTTGCTGGATGGTCGCATATCATAAAACTCAACCATGTGGCCATTCTTTTATTTTCAAATCATTTGACCGGATAAGCTGAAAGTGAAAACAAGGTCATAACCGCGTCTACCGCTGAGATGGGTATTACAGTCAACCATGACGGATATGTGCAACTTTTGTTTTTCTAGAAAAACAGTCCAGTTGTTCACATTTTATAGTAAAAAATGAATCGTACGTGTGAAAACAAATTTGTCATATTTTCTTCCAGCGTTGGCACCGTCCCAACTTATGAAATTAGATTATGTAAAAACCGTACGAGAACAGAATTTTGGCAAAAAAACTAAAGTGAAAATTGCGAAAGTGAAATAAAGAAATGGAAATTTCACAATGTGAATTTAAGTTAATGAATTTGAAATAGTAGATAAAAAAAAGGTAATGCTGAAATGTATTTACAGTCTTTTGTTTCACTGATTTCAATTCACTTTTTTTTTTAACAAACTGTCAGTTGCGTAGTTCTGCCAAAAACTGACGTTGCTATGGAGTTCAATTCGAACCAAACGGCAACGTAATACTCAGGCGCCGTGATCTCTGTTTGATCAGAAATATCTTGTCACGCTTGAACAAAAGAAATACTTAATTTTTTATTTTTAAAATATGCTTTCATGAATAACAAAGTTAAAAAAAATTCTGAGAGTTAATCTCCGGCACACTTAGAATGCAATCTGTTTTAAGTAAAAACCTCTTTGTTAGAACACAGGAAACCCATAATGGCTTGGAGAATTAAATAAACGAATAAAAAAATATTTTATTTACCTGAAGTGCTGTTGATGTTGTCTTTGAACTTCAATGGAGTTTCAAGCCATTTTAATGGTTTTTACAAAATCTCTCCCTTCCCAACTATATAAGGAGAGACAAGGACGGAGGGATTTTAATCCTTATGGAGTCAAACAGACGCGTTCTCAACACAATTTTTGCCATTAAATGAAGTTCAATCGCTTTCTAACTTCGGCAGGACAACGGAAGGATAAATTTTCAAGCCTAATATACTCCCAATCTCGCAAGAAGTCCTTTTTACAGAAGTCAACAGCCAAAAAGATTTGAAAAGTCCGTTATAAAATGGCAATTGCAGCTCGGGGTTAACAAAAGTTAGCCCAAATTCAACCATTAGCGTTTTGGTGGCCTGGACCCCAGTTAAAAAATATGGGATCCAGGCCAATTCTCGAAGCTTGTATGGGTTTCCTGTGGTTAGAATTTAGCCCTGAAAAATGTCAAAAATTTAAGAACATACTTAAAACCCGAGACAAAGAAAGGGCGAAAAACCTTCAAGAGTTATTTCGTAGATGGCGTCGCGAGGGGGTAGCGTCGTCAGGTGCGAACGTTCTCCCTTTTGAACGTTAACAAAAGGAAAGCCTTTTTTAACTTTCAGAAAAAATCATATTAGAATAATCTCATTCGAATTATTTTTATCATACAAACTTGTATTACTATGTTTGACCAAGTAAGCGCTCATCCCCCAACCTCCTAAGTTGGCGGCAGTAAAATGTCTCAGGGAAACATGTCCATGGATCCCCCTAGATTGCTTCTGCCTTCGGCGCTCGAAGACTCCCTGCCCTTCAGTCGACCCGGCCCCCTCTGATAAAATCCAGGTGACGCCAATGTTCGTACACTGAAAAAGATCATAAGGATCGTGTTTCTCAGATAACTTTTGTTGGTAAATCGCTTTTGTCGTTGGTGACCAAAGTAGCGTTTTCAAGTAAAATGCAACTTGCCGTTCCAAATGGTAGCCGGCCTTGTGTACTTTTCGTGTTAATCCTTTTAAAACAGTGTCTAACGTGCATACTGCAAAATGTGCTAAAGGTATTCTGTGGGTTAAAGTAAATGTACATTGAAAACTTGTAATAAAAACTTAAATACACTTTTTAGAACATTTGAGGAGGCTGAACTTCTCAAAGTAAAGATAAGAACATGTACTACCACCCCCAAACTTATGTAAGAGTTACACAACACTTCTGAGGTGTTTGAAGTTTGAACAGCAAAACCTTTTTCTTAACGCATTTCGCAAAGACAGTAGTTATTGTAAGTAGAGGTAACAAATACACTGTGTTTCGACAATCGTATAAACCAGCTAGAAAAGTTCGAATTGTTGGAGTTCATAATAACAGCTCTCTTCAAAGAATTGTTTGTAAAGAAAATTTTTGCTGATCAAATAATATGTTATGAATCATTTGAGGCTGATATTTCTGACATGTCTCCTGCAGCTAAGAATCTCGCTAATATTTTTTCACATCATTAGAAAAGTGCAAATTACGTAAGCAAAAAATCGCCTTTTGATATTAAAGGAATTAATAGTCTGCCAAACGTCGGTGAGCAAACAAAACGGTTTGAGAACTAACATATTATCTGCCCTGACAAGATTCAAATCAAACTATTTGTCCTTTATAGGTCTAAAGTTCCGCAACAGGGGTCATTACTGTGCCATGAAACATTATAGTATTTGTCATAACAGATGAAATACTGCCCAAATCTGTCTGAGTGTTTTTTTAATTTTAATTTTCTCTTACATAAATTAACATACATTAGTGTGAACAGTCTACATCAGTCGATTCTTCAATTTTTTCCAGCACAGGAAAGCCTGCCTATTTTTTATTTGATATTTGCTCTTTACAAAACTTGATAACATATGGAGATTTAACTGAATCCCATCGCATGTTTGGCAAGGTTATGGAGTGTCATAGCTACTAAACACAGCATGTCTAAGAGGCTGATTGGGTTTCCACGCCTGCGACGTCATGCTAGTGGATGTATGCTCTTCGTAAAAACAGTTAGAAAAGTCTTAACTGAGTTTAGTTTAAATTCCGTTTTGGTTGATGTTTGGCCATTGTAGATAAGTGATTGACATCTGTTAAGATTGTTTTCATTTGTAGTAATCCTTTGTGGAAATGCTATTTAGATCGTTGTTTTTCTTCATTGCAAGGTTTAGCTCTCTTTATTACAATGGTTTTCTATCTCATTGCCTTTATTGATCAAAAATGGCTGTAAAACTTTCAGTTTCAAAATTCATTATTCAGTCGGAAACTAAGATGGCATCACCTCACATAATATTTTTTAAAGCTTTATACTTGCTGCATGTTTTAAAACTAGATCACCGCACCATAACTACGACTTTACAACGATACTGTATTATTGTGTTTCATCCTTCGCAGGATTCCGGAGTGAAAGCAAGCAAGAGGATCTAGGAAGGCGGCAATTTTAGGATTTTTTTTTTTTTTTTTGCGTCAAACGTGTTGTGCCGATTAAGATAGCCTGCGAACAGGCTCTCTTGTCAAGATCAAGGAAGAGAGGGATTGGGGATAGAGAGCCTATTCACAGGCTATTCCAACCAGGCGCTCGAACGCACAGAATACACAGCGTCTTACCGCTATGGAGATAAATCAATTGCCATGTCGCCCGATTTGAAAATTGTCACCCTGTTACACACGCGCTTGAAGATTTAACTTGGATTTTAGTTACTGTAAGGGATCAGTTAACTTTTACAGCATTTTCAAGTTTGTACCGAGTGTACGGAGGGGGGAGGGATGGGGGGTTAAACCTTGTGTACGAGTTTCGTGTATATAAAACGTCGATCTTTATATTGCCGAGAGCGGGGCTATGATTGGAGATCGAGGATTAAATATAAATTTGAATGGCACAGCTGGATGAAATTGGACGGAAAAACAATACCGACTTTGAAAAAATTTTCTTGGGAATCCTAGTCTGCTCGCAAAATTGTTCACCTTTTGCGGCGCGGTCACTAATTTACTAAACAACGGTTGACCTGTGTCACATCAACGAACGGTGCGGCTCGCTTGAAGAT
>JANCMA020060031.1:0-15907 GCA_024336925.2 Zoanthus solanderi | reverse complement strand
GGGGGGTGGGAGGGTGGCGATGCGGACTTGCTGGCGAGAAGCAAAGCGAAAGGTGTGTTCAAGAATTTAAGCAAAGTCTTGAGATAAAGACTGATCCCCTTCGAGACCAAGATGAAATTGTTTACCGCAATCGTAAAGTCTGTTTTGATGTACAGTAACGAAGTTTGGAATGTAGGAAAGGCAATGGAGCAGAAACTCCGAGCGTTTCATTACAAGTGTTTGTTACAAATTGGCAGAATTTTCTAGCCAAATAATGTCTAAAACGAGGAACTGTTAGGTAGAGCTGGAGAGGACATAGTTACGAGGCGCAAGCGGAGATATGGACACGCACTTCGCCGGCAAGAAAACAACCTAACATGGCAACGCTTCTTGTGGTCATCGACATGGAGGAGACGGCATGGACTCTAACGGTTGCGGAGAATCACCAAAACATTTGCTGGCGCACGTTCGAACGACCCGAACCACAAGTTGAGAAAGCTGCTACAGCCCCTTTTCAGAGTAATTGCAGTATTAGGCATGCGCGCACGTTCACTTAAGTAAGTTGGTGAGTAGGTACGTAGGTAAGTTAGCAAGTATGTAAGTATGTGAATGAGCTGGTAAGTAAGTTAGCTAGTAAGCAAGAATAAAAATAAATGAGTAGATACATAAGTTAGCAAGTAAGTGAGTAAGTGGTACGTAAGTAATTTAGCAATTACGTAAGTGAGTAGGTACGTACGTAAGTAAGTAGGTGAGTAGGTACGTAAGTAAGTTACCAAGTAAGTAAGTGAGTAGGTACGTACGTGAGTAGGTACGTAAGTATGTAAGTAAGTGAGTAGATACCTAAGTAATTTAGCAAGTAAGTGAGTGAGTAGGTACGTGCGTAAGTTAGCAAGTAAGTGAGTGAGTAGGTACGTAAGTAAGTTAGCAAGTAAGTGAGTGAGTAGGTACGTACGTAAGTAAGTAAGTGAGTAGGTACGTACGTAAGTTAGCAAGTAAGTTAGTAAGTAGGTACGTACGTAAGTTAGCAAGTAAGTTAGTGAGTAGGTACGTAAGTAATTTACTATTTAGCAAGTAATTAGCCAGTAAGTAAGTAAGGTAATAAGTGAGAACGTACGTAAGTTAGTAAGAAAGTAAGGAGTAGGTAAGTAAGTAAGCTAGCTAGTAAGTAAGTAAATCATACATTAGTGAAGCGCGTTCGATTTTATTAATAGGTTGGAATGCTCTGACAAGAAACACCAACACACAATTGAGGTACGGAAACTATTTCTGCTAGTCGTAGAAAAATTTTCACGATTTCCCAA
Source organism: Zoanthus solanderi (assembly GCA_024336925.2). NCBI lineage: Eukaryota > Metazoa > Cnidaria > Anthozoa > Zoantharia > Zoanthidae > Zoanthus > Zoanthus solanderi. Next base: position 14,627 of record JANCMA020060031.1, on the reverse strand, counting down.
AAACTACATTTCTGTCGTTACAAAGTCTTATTAAAAAAACTAGTCAGTTCTTATACAAATAAAGCTGGGGCTGCCTGTGTTACAATTGCCACTTCGATTCCCGCTTTGGCCACTCGTTTGGTTTATTTTTTGCTTACTAAACAGTCTTCCTTCCCAAACGAAGTTGATATCTACTTTTTTTTTCTTCACCTCTATTTTGGGACTGATTACTTGAAGTTTTTTTGAACCCCAGGGTTCAACTCAGTCCTGTTAATAACCCGGCTGAAATTTCAGCTCTGGTTTCAGTACAAAAACATTTTTAAATCAAATGCGCGATTACATGGCAAAATTTTAAACCCGGGGCTGAGTTCAACCCAGCTTGAGCTTGCTGGGGTGAAATTTCTTTTTTGAAATTTCTTACTTTGCTTTTCTAGGTAAGTTTTACATGTATATTAATAAGTAATCATACCACTATTCTCGTCCAATTTGGAATTAAGTACACTCGTGAGTTTTTCAAAAAGCTCAAACTGCACTCGACCTACGGCCTCGTGCAAATTTGATACGTTTTGAAAGTCCCACTCATGCAATTTAATTCCAAATTGAACTCGAATTTCTATAATTACCTATACAAATTACAAAGTGTTTCGGTGTCTGCTGAAGTCGCCCCATGCCGAAGTCGCCGCACTATCTCTAAAGTCGCCCCACTATCTCAACCGAAGTCGCCCCACTATCTCTTCCGATGTTGCCACACTAACTCTACCGAAGTCGCCCCATTATTTCTACCGAAGTCGCCCCACTATCTCTACCGAAGTCGCACCACTATCTCTACCGAAGTCGCACCACTATCTATACCGATGTTTCCTCACTATCTCTACCGAAGTCGCCCCACTATCTCTACCGAAGTCGCCCCACTATCTCTACCGAAGTCGCCCCACTATCTCTACCGAAGTCGCCCTACTATCTCTACCGAAGTCCCTCCATGTAACATGCACTAGATACGATATAACAAAATAAAGTATTTTACTCGTACTTGGTTTCTGTTTTTCATGTCGAATCCATATACAATCGAACTTTCCGATAATTCTACTCAAAGACCGAACGATATTAGCTACCTTAGCCTAAAAGCAAAAAGCGGTTCTTTTCAAAGCCACCAAACCATACAAAAGAAATAACAATTTACCTCAAATATTTTTTGAATTTATTGTTAAAATAGAGTTTTCGAGTCTGACATAGTAAAATACAAAGGGGCGTATATTTTTTTAAATTCGTATTGCTAAAATTCAAAGTTTAAATTAGAATATAAGATATCTAAAAATCAACACGACGTATATAAAATTAAAAAAAAAAAAATTAATTAGGAGTTTTCAAGTCGGACATAATGCAGTGTGCCTAGAAAAACGCATTAATTTTTTAAAAGCATACTTTTGAGAATTTTATCATTACTTAGTTCAAACTTCAAATATTAAAAAAAAGATTTGTTGAAAATCAATTATAAACAACAAAAACTCAAATGCTTACATGGAGTTTTTTCAACCCCGGGGTTGAACTCGGCCCTGTTAACCAGGCTGAAATTTCATCTCTGGCTTTAATACAAAAACCTGTTTAAATCAAATGCGTGATTACTGTACATGGTAAAATTTTCAACCCTGAAGCTAAAATTTCAGCCCAGCAAGCTCGAGCTGACTGACTTACGTACATACTCACTTATTTAGTTTTTTTGCTTACTTACTTACTAGCTAACTTACTTAGTACCTACTCACTTACTTGCTAACTTACGTACGTACCTACTCACTTTCTTACTTACTTACTTAGTACCTACTCACTCACTTACTTGCTAACTTATGTACGTACCTACTAACTTACTTAGCACCTACTCACTCACTTGCTAACTTACGTACGTACCTACTCACTTTCTTACTTACTTTTTACCTACTCACTCACTTACTTGCTAACTTATGTACGTACCTACTCACTTACTTACGAACGTAGTACCTACTCACTTACTTACTTACTTACTTACTAACTTACTTAGCACCTACTCACTCACTTGCTAACGTACGTACCTACTCACTTTCTTACTTACTACCTACTCACTCACTTACTTGCTAACGTATGTACGTACCTACTCACTTTCTTACTTACTACCTACTCACTCACTTACTTGCTAACTTACGTACGTACCTACTCACTTTCTTACTTACTTACTTAGTACCTACTCACTTTCTTACTTACTTAGTACCTACTCACTCACTTACTTGCTAACTTATGTACGTACCTACTCACTTACTTACTAACTTAGTACCTACTCACTTACTTACTTACTTACTTACTTACTAACTTACTTAGCACCTACTCACTCACTTGCTAACGTACGTACGTACCTACTCACTTTCTTACTTACTACCTACTCACTCACTTACTTGCTAACTTATGTACGTACCTACTCACTTTCTTACTTACTTACTTAGTACCTACTCACTTTGTTACTTGCTAACTTATGTACGTACCTACTCACTTACTTACTTAGTACCTACTCACTCACTTACTTGCTAACGTATGTACGTACCTACTCACTTTCTTACTAACTTACTTAGTACCTACTCACTCACTTACTTGCTAACTTACGTACCTACTTACTTATTCGCTTGCTAACTATACGTACGTACATACTCACTTTCTTACTTACTTGCTAACTTACTTAGTACCTACTCACTTACTTACTAACTTACTTAGCACCTACTCACTCACTTACTTGCTAACTTACGTACGTACCTACTCACTTACTTACTTACTTATGGATACTCCGAACCTTTTAACCAGCCTTTCTAGGACTAATTTATTTGAATTTAGTTTTATGAAGAGAATAGTCGGGGAATGGAATAGTCTCCCTCTTGATATTAGAGAAGCATCATCTGTGGATGTTTTTAAGTTAAAGGTTTCTACATTTTTAACTCTTTGAATTTTTGTATATATATTTTTGATATTTGTGTGTGTGTGTGTATATTTATTAGTAGGCCTATAGGTAGTTTGGAGTTTCCTCCTTGAATGGTGCTGTGGCGCTTTTTGAGGATTCTTCCCATTTCAACACATTTTTTATGTAAATATTTTACTGTTGTTGTTGAAATAAAGCTTAATTAATTCTTTGGGAAGGAAGAGAGGAGAGTTAATTGCTGAAGGAGTGATACACAGTGGAATGGCATTTTAAGTCGCTTCAATGTGCTGAAAAAAGGAGACCTGAGGACTTTCTACTGTGTGTAACACTAGCTATGCAAAACAAAAAAATTGCGAGACAACTCCTGTTACACTGTTCAATTTTCTGACCCACTTGGCTAGTATTGGCATTGCATTCAATCTACATTTTTTGACTTAATTGTAGGAAAAGCTAGTAGCAAGTTTTATTGCTAACTAGACTGGCAATAATTATATGCAAGTATTTATAAGTGACTCTTTGAACTAAAACTTTTTTGAGCCAGGTTAATATTCTCCGTCTTTGTATAAAAACAAACTTTACTAATTAAAAGGAAATATGATTACCCATGTGTACTTTGTTACAGTACTTTCTATATTTGGTCTTTTTCTTTGTTTCTTTGTTAAATAGTTATCAAGAGCTGAGTTTGTTTTTTGTTTAAATACAATGGATAGAACTCTAACTAAGTAGTAATTAGAGAGTGTAAACATTATTTGCTCATCAATGACATATCATTGTTAGGTCTTCCTGAACTGGAACATATCATAGTGCTACCATTTGTTGGGCCGGCTGAAGCAGTTGAAATCTCCAACATTCCCAATTGGTAATTGAATATTATGCCTTGCTCTGATTGGTTACAATAGTTGACTTTTGATAATACAGTAACCATCAAACTGTTAACCTAAACCGTCCTATCCAAACTGCTATTTTTTGTAAAAGAAATTAGTTCTGTTATTATTGTAACTTTGAATTTGTTTGCTAAAATATCCACGCTTGCTACTCAATACCTTTTTTGGTACAATGAAGTAGATTTATAGAACACTAATAAAATGTCAGCATTGAACAATAACTAACCAACAATTTATTGTATTTGTTTTCTAGTGTGAAGTTCTCTGAGTTCCTGCAGCTGGCAGATGAGTCTCCGGAGCTTTCATTTGAGCAACTTCCTTTTAACCATCCATTGTTTATCATGTATTCTTCCGGTACCACTGGACCCCCCAAGTGCATGGTTCATTCTATTGGGGTATGCTGTACACATATTAGCTCTTTCATTACGCAAAACTGTGAACATTAGTCATAGATGCCATCCATTAAGTGTTCACAGGCGTAATTTTTTGTAAATGGAAAACACAGAATGTTCATTTTCTTTATATTTTTTATTCTGAGGAGTTTGAATGCAGTGATTTTTTAGATTTAAACAAGACGCTGCATACAGCGTACACTGGGTTGCCTGTTTGTCTGAAGGAAAAATGAATTTCTTTGACACAGCGGAGAAGTGTTGGCTGCACGAGTTTTTAAAATTTACCTAGCAAATTTTATTTATAAGTTTGCAAAATTGTAAAACTTTACTTGAGTACAAGTAAAGGAAGTTTCATATTATTTTATAATAATATACATCTGGAAAACAGCGCCTGGCTCATTTTATTATAGGATTGACATAAAATGCAGGCAATTGTTTGTATCAGCGAAGAAGGACGCTTTTGTTGTACCTTCCTGAAATAATTTTTAAAAAGCTTTTCGCGTCTTTAATTTGTCTATAATTACTTGGGATTAATTACATCCTCTCAGGCCCTGCGAAGCCGGTCCGGTTGGTCTGGCCATGGCTTTGGAGACATGTGCACGGAGAACATATTTTATTTCTTTTATAAAATTATTATTTTCGATCTAACAAAGAGAAAAACGATAATAATAATTATTATTATTATATGAAGCGTGTTTGTATAGCTTTATTTGTTTCATGAAAATTAATTACAAATTCTCACAACTTGGAGACAGCCGTTCTTATCGCTCACGTCATTTTCGTGCTTTATAGCGCTATAAAACTACACTTGTTGACTAATCAAAACGCACGTACTATCCAAATTATTTTATAAAATCTTTTTGTACCATATTTTCATAATGTCTGCATTCAACTGCAGGCGAAAGGAGTGATTGATTTGTTCATTATAAAAGTTGGTATCACTTAGGACGTCTCGATAATCCCTCTATTGTTGGCTGTCACTTGTGAACATCTTGGGCTTCCAAAGGAACATTATCATCTTGGTTCCAGTTGACTTCCTTGTTTTTGGCTTCATTTAAATTATAAAGTGTTTTTATTACTATTCTAAATAAATGGGGAGCAATTTAGTTGAGTTTATTAACATGACTTATTTGGCCTTGTGTATTGTGCCACAGGACACGAAGGGGATAAATTAAGTAAGTTATTGAAGGGAAACTTAACCACCAAACTTATATTTTTTATAGTCAAAATACATCACAATTGGAAGTCTAGAAAAATTCTAGAAATATATTTTTATAGCGATTTGACATCCGTGTATCTAGAAATCAGTTTTAAAACAGAGCAAAGTGATCGTAATAAATGGAAGACGATATATTGCACTTTTGACGCGGGCTCATGTTGATGTCATCAAAACAAACACATTTATTTGTTATTCCTGAATGTTTTTACTATTTCTGTCAAAATCATTCTCGAGAAACATCTTATCTTGTAGAAAACTATTTCCCATTGGATTTGTTCTTAAGAACTTCTGACAACACTGAAATGTTCACAGCATGACGTCAGTTATTTAAGTGGTTTTAGATTGCGGGCACAAATTTTCTGTCTTCCTTGGCGATTGACTTCAGTTCTCATTTTGAAATTGATTTTGAAAAACAAATTCTTATCGCATTTAATAGATGTAGTTTGACAATGGAAAATTTGAGTTTGGGGCTTGAACTTGGGCTGCCCTATTAATGAATAATTCTTTCACCCTTTCAGGGAACTCTTTTACAACACTACAAAGAACATGTGCTACATGGAAATGTCACGAGAAGTGATGTGGTCTTCTACTTTACAACGGTATGTTGTTTGACAAAGGTGCTAGAATTTGGTATCCTTAACCTTGCTGCTATCTCCGGTTTCTTTAGTGGACTCTTCTACTTTACAACGGTATGTTGTTTGACAAAGGTGCTAGAATTTGGTATCCTTAACCTTGCTATTATCTTTGGTTTCTGTAGTGTTGAGCAGATAATAGTCTTTGACTCCCCCTGGACGGACACTAATGTGCCCCAGCTTAGCTCCCAGAAAATACTGGTACATTATATTGTAGCAACCTCGGAAGCATGGAAAGCTAAGTAACCTTTGGAAAAAAGTCACACAAACGTTCAAATCACAGAGATTCAAAGATCGAACCGGAGACCTTGTGGCTAGAAGACAGAGATCTTACCGAGTGCATCAACCATGCTGCTATATCATCTCTAATAACTGCCATTCATTCAAAAAAGAGAGGAATTTTCTTAACAGAACCTCCTTCGCCTTTGGTCTTTCTCTTCTTTCTCTTCTCATCTTGTGGAATTCATCGATGAATTATTGTCTTCTGCTGAAAATATTGTACTCGTAATCGGATCTAAAGGTAGACAAATTGAATTTTAAAAACAGAAAACATATAGGTTTACACATGTTCCGATTAGACATACAGTCAAAATGAGGACGGCCTACATAAACTCTGTGCAGAAAAAGTCCATGCCAGTAACATAAAATACTCTGAAAAAATCCTGAAAACCTTATTTTTCAAAAAACTAAAATAGGCTTTTAACGCGGAAAATATCCACAGCTGGCGAATTATATGACCACTCTGCCGAAGATCTAACCTCTTAACCGTTTTTGATTACCGAAAAATAGACAACTCGTATTTTCCATAAGAAACTACATCCGGGATATGAGTGAGATATTTTCCATATCCTCACTAGTGAAGATATCGCTGACGTCATTCTTTTGTTTTTCCTTTGTTTTTCGTCCATTTTTTTTTATTTTCGAAACATTCATATCTATGTAATACAAAGAAAATTACACGTTGGCTTGAAGATATGAAGTTTATTTTCTCGTGGAAAAATTTTTCCACTCGAAGATAAACTTCTTATCTTCGCGCCACCATATAATATCCTCTATATATTGTTGGTGCACATTTTGATATAACGAAAAACCCGAAAAGATGCAATGAGCTTAATAACAAGAGGAAATTACAGGACAGCTTAAAGGTGACGTTTTTTAAAGCATTGAATAGATCTGTCACAAGTGAGGATAGCAATATAAGTATTCAGGGCAAATAACTGGTGAAAGAAATATATTTATTACAAAATGCTTAACCATGTTTAAGTGGGTAACAGAAAACACTGAATTGTGAAGTATTGTCCATATTGCTTGCACTGTGAATTATTACAGATTTTTTTTATATAGGATCTGTTTTGGGGTTTTCTTTACTACAATTTTATAGTTTATACCAAACAGGTTTCTAAAAGTTTTCAAATATTGTTTCAAAAAAAAAATCAATTGTGCACTCTTATCAAACCCGAGAGGCAAATTACTAAAGAATTCCTCATTCCAGAACCAATATTATAAAATTCACATTTGTCTATTAAGGCCCAAAATTTTAGAACTCGCTTTTCGCTTAGCTAAATCTTTTATGAGCCAAGTGGCCCATGGAGCTGGTGCTGTTCTTCGGTTCAGTCTGTAGTGTTAAGCGGACGAGAGTCTTCGACTCCCCGTGGAGGACGGGACACTAATCCATCGCAGGTTAGCTTCCAGCAGATGCTGGTACTCATTTAGCTATGGAAAGCTGAGTTAACTTAGACGGAAAAGAAGGTCACGCAATTATTCGAATCTCGACAAAGCCAGGAATCGAACCGGGGTTCTTTATGGCTAGTAGGCAGAGATCTTAGCAACTGCACCAAACACCTCCTCTTCCTCATGCACGTCCAGCTTAAATGAAGTTAATTCCATGCCGAATACTTCAAAATTATATCAGTCTTAAGAAGCGCCTTATCAATTTTTGATATCTTTCGCACATAACAGACAACAGAGAACTATACCATTTCATACTTACAAGCGTTCTACATGCTAGTGAATATACTTTGCAATAGGCTTAGTGCAATAACAAAGAGAGCATAAAGATAATAAGGCTCATATCTGCTCACTGTAATTTCAATTGTTTTCTCTTTAAAGGGGCTATGTCACGCTATTTTAGCATGAGAGCCCAAATCTGTCTTACCCTCAACTGAATTCCAAAAATAACGATCCTATGTTTGTTATTTAAGACAATATTATGACGTTCATTCTGTTCCAGGCTGTCATTTGTTGCTACGGATGGCAAGGATGGAAATGGATTGAAACTTACAAAAGTAAGGCCAACCCTTTTACGTTTTGATGCTATCTCAAGAAGAATTACCAAAGCATTTTAAACAGTTTATCAGGAACATTTTGTGCATTCAATCAAACCATTTAGTAGCGATTTTAGTGAAACATTGACCCAAAAGTTGTCGTGACATATGCATAGCCCTTTTAAATATTGCAATAAACTTATGATTGGAAATAAACTTGTACTTATAGTTTTTTTTTTCTAATAGCTACTGAGAATCGTGACACAAAAATCTGCGGTACTTTTCTATTCAAAGTAAATCGGACAATTTATTAAGGCCAGATTACTTTGTATACTTACCTCTCGTGGTAGAAATCGCTACTAGTGGGACTCAAGTTATTATTCCGGAAATACACATTTGTATCCATGTTACTCAGTCTCCGAAGTCCTGTGGGTGTTCGTAATGTTGTGTTGGAAGTTTCCTTTTTTCTTCTTCTCCAAGTCCATAAACATATCAAAGTGAAAACCAACAGAACAAGCCAAACTAATGGAACTGAGACTGCTACTGCGGTTACGTTAACTCCAGAGGTTTGGTAATTTTTGCTAGCTAGATGAGTTGATTGAGACAAAGTAGGAATCTTTTAAACACTGAACGATTTTGAGGCAGTGGTTCATGGTTAATGTTTTATCATGTTAACAAAATGAAAAGAAAGATGAGGTTAAAGGGTTCAACATAATATTTATTTCATGCAAATAATAGTTATTTGTAAATTATGAGTAGCTAACAAGTAAATAAGACACACGAAAAAATATTCGACTTTAAAGAATTTTTGTTTTTAATTTTTCATTAAGTTTCAAAAAATTAGGAAACAAAATAAGTTTTGGCAGGCAACTACGTTGGAAAAAGAAATGAATGTAAAGGTAATGACAGATAACAATCGAGTCTGAAAACATTCAGGAAAATAAGCAAAAAGGGAGCAACACAAACCGAAAACGAGAACAACTGGAAAGCAGATAGCTTCTGAGCGAAAAAAAAAAATCAGAAAGCACAGACGCACTGTGGGTAGTGTTACGGTATGTAGGAAGTCTGGGCAGGGTATTTCATTCTTACCTACATATGAATTGGTTGACAAATTGGTTGTTGGACCAACTGACGGCCTTTCTGAACGTGGTTCTGTTTTATCTTGTTTTTTAACCGTAGATAAAGAAGGAGAAGGAGATGGTGTTGCAAACTGAGCTGTGTAAAATGATAATGACAATAGAAACAAATATCAGAATAATCTCAACTAAGTTATTTCCAATTATAAATTAAGTTTTGCAAGCATGCTGACGTGATATTCCTGAAATTGTTTGACAAGAGACCAAGTTTTGAATTATTTAAATAACTGCGGATTCATTTTATACAGTCTTAGTCTCGTTTTGTTGTTAAAAATTCAAAAATACCAGCGAGAGAGCGAGATGTCACACCTCCAACAATACACGCAGCTGTAAGTAGTAGATGTAGGTCTGTTTGTCTGTCTGTCTGTCTGTCTGTCTGTCTGTCTGTCTGTCTGTCTATCTATCTATCTATTTATATTTCTACTTGCTTATCAATCTATCTGGCATTTGTTTATGCCCATACCTTTAAATACGTGTTCCAGGGGATCGTAGCGGCAATTTGAATTGTTGTAAGCTGTTATCTGTTCAGAAACATGCACAAACTTTATTTTTATTTAGAATGAAAGAAAGTTAAAAGTTGAATCAACTTGTTAGCTTTATACGTTAACTTATCAAAGTAGGGCGTAACTTCTAAATTATAGTTTATATATATTTATTAAAAACTGGATCATTGGATAATGCAGTGCAAGACTTTTTACTGGCTTAACCATTATGGTCTTTGAGCTAATATATCATAATCTCCAAATACGGTAAATGTACGAGTCAACTTGAAATTAAAAGGGAACTGAAACATTTTTGAGAAAAGGGCGTTACAAAGTAGATTTTTCAAGTTTTCTAACGAAGAAATAGAAAGACTTTTGAAGAAACTCTGAAAGCTGATTAAATTTAATAAAACAATTATTCCATTTGCGCTTGTTGAAAATGAGAATGGTTATAGCTACGTGCCTCATTGGTTACCTACCATCTCATATCCAATCAACGCGCGCTCATGGAATAGTTGTTAAATAATGCAATCTCCGTCCACACAAAACCGATTGGAGTTGGTTATTTGCGTCTACACCAATCCAATAATCTGTTACGTTTTGGTTTAACTTGCCGAAACGAATATACTATAACAATACTAATTTATTTAACACTAAGTAATGATTTTGCGCTTATATACCACCTCAGCGAGCCCGCGGTCTGATTTGGCGCCATCTTACTAAACTGGGAACAAGCCTTTTCCGTCAAAGAGTTGTAAAAATGTGGTTTTCACATAAATCCGCATAACTAGCAGATTAAAAACGGTTGCAAAAAATGCGGTTTCGCTTAGAGGATTCATTGGGCTCGTCTAATGTTTGGTTTTAAAAATATCCTGATTCGTGTGCCACGGCCTAAAACAGTGCGCTTCAGGACATTATGTAACAAAACAGAGTACAACTAACTTATCAGTTCTGTAAGCAAGTTAAGGAATTGTGAAAAGGTAGCCCGAAAAAAAAAATTTAAGGATTAAACGGGATTCGAAGCCATATCCTCTATACCTAGCCGTGAACAATGTTAACAACGTCGTATCCTAATATTTCCTAAATAAATGTTATAAATTCACTACAACATTTACAGTGGAGTTTCAGGCTCCAGTACCCATGTATATTTCCATTCTCTCAAGGATACAATTGTATGAGCGTCATAAAAATAAAACTGAAGCAAAGCCAGAGCCACACTAAGCTAACCTTGACTCTTGACAGAATATATATCCATAATTAACATTAACACAAAGAAGCTTTCTATGCATCAGTGAATAAGCTAATTATCGTCCATATAAGGAAAGCATTTCTCTTTCCACTCAATTCATTTCATTCATTGTTCGTTACAAGAGAAATAGAATTAGTTTCAAACAATGTTGCGCTTTTGACTATTTGCCCATTCCTTGATTTTGTGAAGCAGTAATGCAACAAGATAAAGTTCTTGGCTATTTCTCAGCCTTGGGTGTGTTCTTAGTGTGTTCATAAATTTTGGTTGATTTTCAATCTGGCTTTCTTGTAATTTTAAAAAACAAAAGCCATGTATATATAAAGAGTGTGAAAAACAAATATACACAAAATCAAAGCTCAGTGCCTTTCATAGCCGGAATCTGCAAGGATATATTTACAATTAAGGCAATCTTGTAAGCCAGGGTTACCTGCAATCAATATCCAATGCAACAAAAACTCGCGGGATATGTTCAACATATCTCTAATCTAATTTCTACTTAACAGTTAATTGAAACTAAGGAAAACACAAGATAACAAATTGTAAACTTCGTACCAATTTTAATTCAAAATAAAATGACTCAAACATCAAACTTTGTTTTGGTTAAAATGTTTATTGTAGCTTTGCATATGTATTAAAGGGATCCTATATCGTTTTACAAGCAAAATACTATATCAAGAATTAATTATTTTGCAATTATATAAGAATGCTACAAGCCACAAATGAAAAATAATATGCGTAATTGCGAACTTTCCACCTCATAAGCATTCCAACTTTGTTTATATACTGACGTGTATTGAAGTATATTAACTATGTTTCTTTTCTCTTCATCTACTCCCTGTTCATTTACCCTTGTTCTCTTCCTTCCTTCTCTATACCTCCTTCATCTTATTCATAATCATAATCCCAATCCCAGTCCTAATCATAATTATAATATAAAAATCAAACTTTTGTTAATACCAATAGAAGCTAAAAAGTAAAGTTTAAAGGTTAATTTCTATCTGCTCTTTTTTTTTTTCATGTGCACTTTATTTATGCCGATGTGTTGAGATACATATTTGGTGCAATTACAATTTGCACGAGAATCCTGTTCAAGCAAATCAGTTGTTTTTGTTTGACTCGTTAATATAAAGTTAGTAGAGTTGACTGGTTAGGAAACTTGATGACTTTCTTTGTTATATGTTTTTGTTCTCCTTTTCCCTACTGAAATATGACGTTGACCGTGCACAAATAACAGAAGCTGAGATGTAAATGAGCAAACGGCCAATAGACTAATGAAGCATCATACCTAGATTAGAACAAAAGATCCTAACCGTGACCGTGCATAAAATAATATGAAACAAAGAAACATTGTACTCTTCTTTGTAGTTTGCTAAGTCCTAACCAGTCCACTCTAACAACTTTGGTTAATATAAAAGTTTACCTTTAACAATAGAAACACTCAACGTTACCTATGGCTTTGTGATTTTATGAGACTGAGTTACTTAGTTTAAAATCTGTGGAATTTCGGCTTCTTGTATATCTGCAAATCTTGTGGACTCGACCATTATCAAAAACACACAAAAAGTCAATACGACGTATATAAAATTTAACAAAAAACTATATTTCGGCTAGCCAAACTAGCCTTCTTCATTCTAACACCTGAAGAAGGCTAGCTTGACTAGCCAAAATATAGTTTATTGTTTTAAAAATTTTATATACGTATTAATGACATTTTGATTTATTATATTTTATCAGTTTCTATTATCGTCAACAAGAGTTTCAACTCCAACGTAAGTGGCTGACATTATTGTGTGGTTATTTTTTTAAAACTACACGATAAGTATTCGTTGTTGAAATTAAAGCACGAATGTGACGTTGTCACTACGTATAATAAAAATGTGTATGATTTTACGCGCCTAGATTTTGGACAGTGGACAAAGATTGCATATTAAGTATTGTTATAGCAACAGACTGGCATTTTAATCCATGTAATAATATATACCATGATATTTGAGTGAGGTTCGTGTGATTAGTTGTAAACACAGCTGGTGGAACCGACAAGAATAACTCAGAAGAACGTTGTTTCACTGCTCTTTTAGTTTCAGTCTTACAATGCGGGCTGAACAGGAAAAGACAGAAACATTGGCCCCTGCCGTCAGTGAAGAGAACGATAGTGAATCCGATGCCAATGATTTTGACGATCTTCTCAAACTTGTCGGAGGTTTTGGTCGTTACAATATCTTGCTGTACTCTTTCATGTGCTTGATGTCGGTGCCAATCGGTTTCCAGCAGCTTGTTCAAGTTTTCTATGGTGCCAGTCCCTCGTTTACCTGCGTTCAATCAACAGAGATAAGTTCATTGAACGAGTCTTGTGGAGTAAGCATGTGCTGTGATAACTGCAGTTCGTACTCGTATGGAACGCTGTTCACAAGCGCAGTGTCACAGGTAAGTTCATGCATGTTTCCCAGTGGGCTTAGGCACAAATAACGAACGCCAATGATATAAAGCTTAAGGTCCATTTTAATATAAAAAAGTTGCGGATATACAATTCATCCGCCGAGCTAGCTTTTTATACTTCCTGGACCGTTTATTAGACAATTGACTGTCGACTCGGCTAGATTAGGCTCTTCTGCGGATCACTAGCGTGATTGCATTAGAGCGTAATAGCGTTAACCAAAACAACGTTTATTTTTTGTACAGAGCCCAAAACGCAGCATTTTGATTGCGAGAGAATGCAGGAAGATAGTGTATCGAGAGCTTCCTATATTGGTAGACTCTATACATGCAAATAAATCACCAATCTTTAAATAGCGCAGTTAACTTAAGTGTTTGGAAACATCTCGGTGCTGCTGTTGCCAAAATATTTCAAATTGTATTCAGATTTTGTTTTAAGTAATATCATATCGCAGTTGTGTGGAGATCATTCAGAGAAAAATAGAAAATTAGAAAGAAGGAACGAAAGAAGATAAATTTATCGACCCCGCTTCGTTTCAGTTCGTTGCTCGTCTTGATTCTTCGGCTCTGATCTATTATCTTTGACCATCAGAGCAACTTGAGAAGACAGACACATTCAACCCTTCTGTAATCAACTTGAACAATTACCATAAACTTGAAAAATATGGAAATACAGTTTAAGTTTGAAGTTGCATTCGAATTCATGCCAAACTCAGCCATTCTTATTTATTATTATCACCCAAACGCGTTTTTCTTTTTTATAAATCACAACTTGGCACACTTCCGTATTTACACGTGTCGGAAGGCAACGAGTCTATGAATATAGGCTTCGTTTCTTTTTGTTTTTTTAAACAACGCGTGCGCAACTTTTGAATTGGGAGATAGAAGTGAGGAATTTTCAGTTTCCAGAAAATTTTTTTTCTCAATGCTTGTGTAGAAATTTTTTTTTTTTTTTTTTTTTTTTTTGTTGTAGTAGTTTTTTTTTTTTTTTTTTATTTGTTTAGTTTGTTGTATGTATTTTTTGT
>JANCMA020060030.1:0-26469 GCA_024336925.2 Zoanthus solanderi | reverse complement strand
TCGTGAACTTGGGCACACGATGTACGGTTACACATTGTAGGATTGCATTGTGGAGTCACCAGAGTGCTCAAACTGCGGGCAGTGAGCAATGCATAATGCAAATAGTGACGCTTCGCTGGGAATCGCTCCACCCAATCCTTAGAGTGCTCAAAAGCATGCGCTCGAGTATAATACAAATGTATGTAGGAATATTTGTGCAGAGAAGATTAACACTGGTGGCAACGAAAGTTATGTAACACGAAGGAATCAATATGGCACTGATTCTCAGGACCTCGAGATGGCAATACTGACAGTGGTGTAGAATGCTCCTGTTTCAACTTTTCGAGCCAAGATGGAACAGATGCACGTTTAATCGTGCTCGGAAAGTTGCAAACCCTATATATTGCAGGCTTCAAAAAATTTTTTAAAATATTTTTTTACCGATCATGTTCGGGTTGACACATTACCATAGAAACAGCTTGAATATTGAAGCATCCCGTGCAGTCCGTTGTTCTGTTAACATTCTTCTTTCGGGAGACTTTAAAACTTGTCGATTATAGTATGCAGATTAAATGGATCATTGCATAAGCATTATAGCATGTGCATTATTGCATGTGCTGTGCATTATTGCAAAGGTATTAAAACGTGTGCAGTCAATATAACAATCGGTGGTGCGGTCTGTCCTTAGTTACAAGACAAAAACTTGTATATTCAGCGATGCATTAAAATCATGAGTTGTGTAAACTATTGGATCGTGTCCAGGGCGTACACTGTGGGGAAACCGAAATACAATACGTGTTCATATTTTGTCGCATAGATACGAATAATTAGTTTAATTTATATTGGACACACTGCTCATCCATTCGATGCAATTTTAATAACTTGTTTGCTTTTTTCTAATTTATTGTTAGTAAACTTCTGAAACAGCGTGTGGCGAAAGGCTAGTTTGGTATTAGCTATGAAGTAGAGCAAGCGCTCAAACATTGGCTTCTCCCTCTACTTATAGTGATAATCAAAACATTTTACACCGACTTCATTAAATCACACGAAATCTTAGGCAGATTTGTATACGATTCCAAAAGATTATTTTATTAAGATTTTTTATCAAGCACGCAAGGTCGAAAAATGTCCAAAATATTTAATATGTTATGCACAGAACCGAGACTGGGAAACTGCAAAGAACTTATACCTTTCCGTAAACTGTCGACGATCATGAAAAGAATTTTATGTATCTCAGTTCTATGACAAAGCACGGTATTTGTACGCTGCGGACCAAAACACAAACCTTCTGTATAACAAATGTAGCAAATATCAAAATTTTTCTGCAGGCCAAAAGATGTTCACCAAAGTCTTCTATTTTGTGTTTGAAAAAATATAAAATTCTCTCCAAAATATTACAAAAATTCTAGGTTCATTTGCAAAAAATACTGCATACGAGCCCAGGTCTCCTCTAATGAAGGGACACAATAATTACTTTTTAAAAAGGACACAAAATTTTCAGACCAAAACAAAAAAATTAAAAACATTAAATTGTTTTTTGTAATTTTGCCGCATCCAGTATAGGCATCGTTAAAATGAAATTATCGAAAACTTTCATTGTGTAGTTTCATACAATTTGTTTTACGTTTCCTAGGCTCTTTGTGTTGGTGGCAGAAAAATATTACTAAAAGCGAAATTGCAGAGTAGCAATGAAATTACAATTCACCTCACTTTCGGAAAAATCTAAATTTAAAACAACAACATAAACGAAAACCCAGCTTCCTCTTTTTGAACTTAAACTCCAAAATTTGACACAGTCTAATTTTTTAAAGCTGCAATTAGAATTCTAAACGTTAAAGTTGAGATGTGGCTGCGGGAAAAAAGAACGAAAATGCACATATTTACAAAACTCGTAAAACTCTTCACTTTCTCTAAGTAAAAAAGATAGGTTGAGAATGTTGTAGATTCACAAAGGCAATCAAAACTGACAGTTTCACTTTCGCTTTGACTTCTGGCCTTCTTGTGACTTTGATCGCTTAATTATACAAAAAAAAAACAATTTATATCATAAATACATTTTATCCACACAACACAGACAAATTACGTAAATAAATGAATTTTTGAGGAAAGATATTATATATAATGTTTCACATCAAAATATTGTCTACCGCAGGTGCTGCATGGATGTAAAATGTCTTTTTTCTATGATAAACACGATATCGCCTTTCATTGTGTCACATTACCACTTATTTGTAGTCCGAGGTGAACTTGTTTCTAACTTTTATTATATTTAAAATTCTAAAGCCTTTGGTTACGCTCAACAATAACTGACCAAAATTGGACCATTTTTCGGCTGAATCAAACATCGCCTGTAAAACTCTGAGTGAAATTGTTGAAAATTGAAAGAAAGAAAGAAAAGCCTATATATAAAAAAAAATGAACCCTGAAGAGAAACAAAAACCTAGCTTTCAAACTAGGAAGTAGTATTGTAAAATTAATCCGTAATTGTTTCAATAATTTCGGTTTCTCTTTGTCCGTAAACGAAATGAAGACGTCCATAAGCACAAACGACTTCTGGAAGACCAAAAAGAATGTAAGGCATGTTCGAAATATATTTCAGTGAAACGGATATGGAGAATTCTTAGTATTCCTTCGAAACAGGTGCGGGTGGGCTACGTGATGATCAGCTCTGCAAACAAGCCATCAATTACGCTGGACTGTATTTGCAAATTACTGCCTTTGTACTTTGTTAATGTGCGAACTATTTGCATATAAATAAAAAGAAAATGTGAAAAATAATATATTTTCGTCTAACACTGTAAAGAAAGGGGAAAAAAAGAAAAGAATTCATGGATGTTTCGTAAACTTTCATTCAAAGAGATAAGAACATACATGTTGATTTTCCTTGTTTTACAAAACAAGCAAAATATTTTTGAAAGCGATTAAAAATACAGCACTATTTCACGACACTTAATCTTAGGAAATTTCACCTATACGGCAGCAAGAGTCTACGCAACCATAAAAGGAATTATTCAAAGCCACTCAAAACTTTTGTTTTGTTTAATTGACTGCATAAGGTTCGCCAAATTGGACGAATTTTTACTGTCGTATTAAAGAAACCTTTTTTATCAGTGACGTGCTAAACGTCGACCGTGTTGCTTTTCTACAATTAGGTTCAAGGAGTCTGAACGCCTTCGCTATTCTGTGGTGAGAGATGTTTACCGCGTACAAATAAGCTATTGTTTGGAAAACCAATAACAGATCGAGTTCTGCTTTGTATGTCACATTACAATCGAGAAAAGCAGAAAAACTTGTGTCTTTAATTTTGAAACGGGTGGAAAATGACAGTACATCCGGAAATAAAATGCAACATAAGAAAAAGACGAAAAATAAAAGGCGACGTTGGTTGGAAATGCGCCTATTTTGAACCACATTGTATAATACGGACTAAAACAAAACTTCGCTTTATATTACATACACTGAAGACGAGCCTGTGTACGTCCCATGGATTGAAAACGAGAACGTTTAACAGCTGGGAAAAACACATGAATCATTTATATCCTCTCAAAATCAACTAACTCTTGTGCTTTCTTGTTGCCGCAATCATAACGAGACAAATTTTGAACTGAAATGATAATCAAATTCAATAACTTCCTTTTTTTGGAAAACTAATCGTATATCTTCAACTTTTGTATCGTCAAGAAAATGTTCGACTTTATGAGTTTATCGCGTCGCTCATCGATATGAATATTTCAAAAGCCAACATATTTTAGCAACTTTTTCCTTTCAACGTGGGTATTGAAAATTTCTCCTCTGAAATTTTTTACCCGACAGAACACAGTAAATTAGCTCTCGTGGACCGCTGAATCGCAACTTTTTTTTAAAAAAAAACAAAAAACAGTAAGATTGTTGTTATCGTTAATAAAAAATACCTTCGTTTACACATCTATATTCAATGAAAACAACAGGAATATATAAAGCGATAATCCTGAAATAACCAAGAGCAGTAACAACAAAATAGAATATTCATTAAGATGTTATTCATAAAACAAACGCAAGATAACTGGTCTACTTACAATAACCTAGCATAGAATGACATTGAAAACGTGTTGCACCTAAGTGCTTCTTATTTTGTTATATAAAAGATCCAAAAACGAAACTATAAATTATGAAATTTCTGAAAAGTTTTACCAATAAAAACGACAGCCCTTTGAAGCTCTGTTAAATAAAATGTTTTTAACAATAAATGTTACAAAGGAATACATAAAAACTTCTTTCAAGCCTATAACTGTTCGAACCGAGTAAATTGAATTAAGACAAAGACCACTGCCGACTCAGTCATGAAAAAAACCCGACCACGCGGTCTTATCTGCAGCTTAAAGCGGGCAATACTTCAAAATACTTCACGCATTATCACCAACAGGCCCGAAAGAAGCGAAGCGTGAAAGCACTTGAAAGAACAATCCCTAGCCACGCGCTGATTTCCTTTTCAAATTATCACATTATCCCGCCTCTTTCTATGGATTGAGCCGTAAAGACAGACGAGCTGCTTTTATACTTTTAAGCTCGAACATTCTCGAAGACGACGAATCGCAAAACTAACGAATTGGCCTGGCACAGAATAAAACCAATCTGTCAACGAAAACTTTCACTTTTATCTCCACACGTTGCTGTGATTTGCAAAAGGCACATTAGCAGTGACTTCATCAACTCACCCACCCATGAAGCAGATTGGCGCGAGTCACGTGATTAACCGGCACTCTCGACCTATTTGATAGGCCACCTTGTTCTGCTTGATTATAGACTCGTGTGTTTTAATTAGCATTTAGTGTCAAGGGAAGGCCGGCCAGCCTTGGCGGCAGAGAAAAGTGTATTATTATTATTCTATGGCTACAACGAAGCTCTCAAGTCGATCTAGGAGTCTTTACAAATTTCTCTGCGCAAAGCCCTGACTCAAACAACTAGTGGGAAAAATATGGCCGAGATGGCACGAAGACCTTCGTCCATTCCATCTGAGGAATATTACAAAGCGCGAACGGCGAATCCCAGCCAACGCGCTACAAGCCGATCGCAGTCAATTCAGGGCACTGACTCGACCCCATTTACATTAGCTGGAATTATTTCCTCCAATCGAGCTTTATTTCTACTATCAGAGCAAAATATCATTCGTCGTGTATGCAAGAAAATCGTGGAGTCTAAAGTATCCTTTGTACTCTGTTTTCATTCCATGGCGTTGTCCATTCTTGTGCGTATTCGTCAGAATTCGTAGCGCTTTGCTGCGTATTTTTCTATCATGCAATCTCTGACGCTTTCACTTACATCGTCACAGTCTTAGATGACCGTTCTGTTTTTCTTAGCTGTTTACAACTTAATATTTTTTTGTCCAGAGTTCGTTTTAGTCATGTTGTATTTCCTTAACAGAGACCAAGCCTTTTGAATATTTCATTTTGTTGACGATTTTTGTCAACTGTGTTCTACTGGCTGCCAATACTCCACTACCAAACGACGATAAATCCGACCTAAATATCGAATTGGTAAGAGAATACTTTAAACTGAAGCGTTTCCTTCACACATTGCTAGTTACGTCTCCTGAAACTGAAAACACTTCCATACAGAATGTGTTCGAAAAGCACCACAACTCGACACCAGCTATTCTCTCCAACTGTAGTCTGGTACCTGCTTGTAACCTTCATATTATAATAAGTTACTTTTCTCTCTCGTTTAGGAAAAGGCAGAGATATATCTCTTAGCAATATTCTGCTTAGAAGCTCTTTTAAAGATCATAGCATTGGGATTTGTCTTACACCAGGAATCCTATCTGAGGTCCGGATGGAACATACTCGACTTTGTGGTCGTAGTGACGGGGTAAGAAATTCTAAGTACAAGTAATTCACAACTGTAAATTCTTGATTGATTTTCACTGATGAGAATCAATCTCAGAATATTTTTTCGCTTTTGTAGAACGCTACTCTACGTTTTGCTTCAGCAGGTTGCTCGCTCAAGCACTTGTAAGACCTAGTGGGCTTTAAATGACGTTTAAAAATATTTGGTCCAGTGATACAGGCTTTTTTCGATCGTTATTAGACCGTATCAACTCGATATTCGAGTGCAACATTTATTTTGGTCGATTTTTACTCAATAACCTCTTCATCTCTATATCTAGTACGTCCTGCGAGAGCGACACTCGATTTTGAAACAGTCCACATGTAAATGTAGGTTTGAAATATGGAATATGGCTGTTGGTGATTTCCCTGCCTTCCAACAGCCTTGTTTTGTTCAACAGATTGGGTAATTCGTAATAAGACGATGACAAAAGACAAAACAGTTTTTCCGATTCTCTATTTATACCAAAAATGAAATGAACCGTGCTAAGGTAACCGGGTTTGATATCAAACATACAGAAGTCAGTTCGATTTCATAAGCAGTGTCATTTGTTTTCGTCGTGAATTTAGAATTTCGTTACATATCATAATATTGACTGAAAACCGAATAAATTTTATCGATAACTCTAACGGCAATCTTGTCAGAATCAAAATGAGCAAAAGTTAGTTACACAACTTGACTTAACTAAAAGAATGTTTCGGTTTTATCTCGCCGGGAATATTTGAAAGTAAATCGTTTTTCCCCCAATGATTCCAAACATGAAAAATTTCGGATCTAAATAATTAAAAACTTATAACATAAACACTACTTACCGGGAAACGCGGACAAGAATGCAAAGAAACCAGCAATTTAGTTCTATTTTCCTAATAAAAATAAATTTGTACTAATCATAATTTCATAATAAATGCACTTGGAGTAAATTTCAGTTAAGGAACGGCATTAGATGAAAAGTTTCAATTAACCCCTGATATGTAAAGCAAAAGCAAGCTGGCATCTTGGCACGCATCAGCGGTATTGAAAACGCTTTTACACAAACATGGCCGCTGTATTGAACCCTAGCAGAAATAAAACACTAGCTACTCGAGTTGGCATTAAGGTTTAACCTTTAGTTTTCAACCAAATTACACAGTATCTTGTGCGTGAAACTAGGCCGCTTATGACAAATATTTTAAAGAGTCCGACATGTTTACAACAAAATATCGGCCTATACCATCAGAAATTTACACGGATGTCTCTATAGCAACACCTGCAGACAAGAAATATATTTCAGAATAAAATTATCTATACACAGGGAAGTTGCTTGCTATTATGAAATTTTGTTTATTTTTACGAAAGAACTTTCACACAACTGCAGTAAAACTGTCGACAGGCCCATCAAACAATCGCTACTCAAGTGAGCGCGAGACGAATTTTGACTCAGTCACAAATTAAATTTGGAAGCAGATCTGTATGAAATGGTTATGTTTTTTTTCCCCGCTGACAAAATCACTAGCTTTATATCAGAAGTTATTCCTTCAAAAAAAGTGTAATTTTTTTCTGTTATTCCAAAATCTTATTACGTTCGAGACCACAACTATTCATGACTCGTAGGTTCAAACCATCAAACGTTTATTAATATTTTATTGGGGTGAGAAAAATGCAATATAGTATGTTCTTTGTATTGAGAAAGTTAAGTTTTGAGTTAAGGATTGCTTAGCAAGCAAATGATTCGTTTGAAAGCATTTCCTCTGGTCATTAATGCTTCTAACAGCTATATTTATTTTATCAGCACACTACCATTGTTTATTGTAAAGAATAGTTTTTGTTAACTAAAGTGATTTCGTTATATTAATATTGTTTCTTGCAGCTTATATAGGGAACATTTTTCTCATTAAAACAAGAATGTCTGATTTGAGATGTTTGTAAGCGGCCGTGTTTGCGAAAAAATATTAAAACAGAACTGTTTAGTGCTAAATTGCATAATGTAATACTTTTGTTCGCTTCAACAAAATCATATTCCTTCCGCTGAAATCATTCAACTTCTTGTAGTTGTAAACTGTTAATATTTGGACTCTTAAAATGGATTTCATTCTTTTACACTAAATGCAGTTAACATTTAACTGCCCCAGATCCAAAACTGGCAGAACCGTTTGCTGAATGAATGAATTTTGCTACAAAAGTTAATGAGAAACAGTTGTTCTTGAGGACAGAAAGCGATAATTAAATGCAAGACGTTCAATTGCATTTTAACTGTTCAAATCGAATATGAATGCCAGACTGGAGATAAACTTTCACATCGAAAATGGATTGTCATGCTCGAGTCTGGAAACGCTATCAAATATCTCGCTAGTTGTTAACATTAAGAAGCAAATATTCAAAGTTACAATTTTAAAACTTGCCTTGTTCAACTCGACACATGAAGTTCAAATTTCGCTCATCACCGATTTTCAAAAGAATTTAACAATGACTTAATGGCAACAGAATCCTTGCAGTCTATTCACGCGACTATCTGAAATTAAATTGTCCATAAATCCTAAAATAAAATTGTGATCAAGTGAGTGAATATTGAAGATTTATTCAGCACGTAACACAGTAATTCTTTAAGACCGTTTCATTCCTGTAGTATACATTATCTCACTTTTTGCAACAATAACATTATATTAAAACAATTGGCAAAACTGCAGCACCTGAAAGAAATGGAAGAGCAGAGTTTAAAAAAACAACAAAGGCATCAGTTATACATTTGTGATTTCCAGCAATGAAATGATACGTTTATAAGAGAGAGAGAGAGAGAGAGAGAGAAAGTGCTCTTTTGATATAATACTTTATTATCAAACAGGACTTACTATCTTTCTGGGTCTCCTGAACCAAAAGCATTTAGTATTCAGTCGTAATTTAATGAAAACTCAAATGCTAAAAATTCTTTATAAGTTAACACACTATCACTGTGCAACACAAAGCCAAAGATAGTTTTAAATTGCTTCCAATTAATTCTTATTTTAATCATTATTCTTGGAACCACTATGTTTAGTTTTGCGAATTTACAAACTGACATTACCTTGAGATCAATTCAGATCTGCGATATTAAGCAAAAATTTCAAAGACTATCTTCAAATTGAACCGATTTCTAAAATACTGATAATAATTTTATCTGGTTCTACAAACAATTGATATATTCCCTCTTCAAAAACCGAGACAGTGCCATGTAATGTTGAATGTTAATCGATGACTTTCACGAATTGATTGCTATCATTAAAATTACAAGATTGCTACGTATAATGAACATTTTCACTGCCAAAAGGTGTCAGAAACGTAACCGTTATGGCCAAATAGTAAACAGCGTTCTTGATATGAACAACTGTATTCCGTAAACATGTGAACAAAGAACAGAAGACGGTGGCTCAACAGAACAGAGTTAAAAATAGCTGCATGAGTCACATTCAAGAAATGAAAACGCCTGTTTTGCCACAGTTGAGTGGACCATCATAACTTTTGATGAGCAAAAGCAGAAAGAAATTAACTGATTGATCAGTGATTTCAACTGATATCCATGAACTTTCCTAAACTCAGTGAGTGAAAAACAAATTGCAAACAAAACAAGTTTACAAAACGTTCTAAAATTATAAAGAGGTTTTCACTGAATATTAATATATTTAAAGCACATGAAAATCTTTTTCATCATTTCTATAATAAAAAAAAGCAAACCTCTAATACTTGAATAATCTATTAATATAAGTTCTAACTAATAAAAGTGACTTAATAATTTTATAAAACTTACAACTAGTTTTGATTGACTTTTCTGTAAATTACGTTTAATTATATTTTGTTTTCACTAAAATTTAACTATAGTAATTTCTTCTTTTTTTAACAATTAATCTAATATTTTTCTTCAATTGATACATTAGTTACTAACAACAGCAGCAAATACATTTTTATCATATTAATTTACAAATTAATGGAAGATTGGAAAATAATATATTCAGCATAAAGTTAAGTATGGTTTATATTAACTAAACATTTAACATCTGTAGCGAATTACAGGTTTACATAAAAGTTTGAAATGATCTTTTCTAACTAAATATCTACACTAGTCATTAATTTTGGAATCTCAGGAAGGCCAGAAAAACTAGTGTCATCTAAACTTGATATAATTCGGTTTTTTTGGCTGATAATTAAATTTTTAGCAAAAGAAAACAAAATAATGAAATAAGATTGTTATAATTATAACAAGTTATTATATAATAATTAGGAATTCTGACCAATGGTTATTATTTGTTAGTGCCAGAGATTTTCATGAGCAATGAAATCAACTACATACTTCCCATATAAGAAAGAATTAAAATTCTTTCTAATTCATATATTCAATTTTTTTTTATTTCAAGATCATTTCAATCAATGCACTTTGAAAATTTCCTATTTGCTGAAATGAAAATCTCTGGAACTGCATGAATATGGATATCTTAACTAAAAACTGACAAAACTGACAAACACTGATATTAATCCTTAACAAAATCTATAAACAGCAAGGCATAAAGAAATGCTAATACTTTTCCTGTTCTTTGCCAAATCTCTGATCTAAATGACAAAAATATCCATTTAATGCTACCAACTATAAACCTATCTATTTCTGTCTGACTTAAAAGTCTAAACTTTAACACTATCAGTTGTTGTCAGTAATACTTTAATATTTTTCAACTACGTTTTCAATCTTTTACTTGTCTACATTTTCCCTGTAAGTTATGTTATTGAGGAGTTGTTTCAAAGATGGCAAGATGTCTTTCTTTCTACTGAAACTCTCTGGTGTATTTTGCTCAGAAATACTTCAAATCAGTTAAATGGTAAACTTCATATCAAATAACAGTTGGTTCTTTGCAAAAAAATATTTTCATGACCATTCAGGAAAATGAAAGAATATCTTAAATGATCACTGATAATTCAATGACAGTTGCTGCATTAACTGGAAGCTTGTGATTGAAATAAACTTTAAGCACTGAGAGGATGGCAAAGCACTGAATTGTGTCATCCTTTTTGGAGATCGTACAAAGTTTAAAGATAAAAACCATAATAAAAAAAAAATAAAGAAAAGGACAAGTACACGCAACAACAGAGATTAATCATCATGTTCATAGATGCTGCCATTAACAATTGTCAAAAGGACTTTCTCATTCTTGGCCTTATTTGTAGCCTTGCTTGCAATTCTGCAGCCTAAATTCTTAGCAACAAATCACTACAAAAAATATAAGTTCAGATTGAGAAAAGTTTTCAATTCAGTTTATTTTGCATCTTAGCCTATTCATTTGAACGCAAAAATGAAACTTTATAAAAATGCAATGAAATTTATGTAAAAAAACCTTGATTAATGTTACTAGCTGCGACAGTTTTACCAAGTAACTCTCAAATGTGGGCCCTTTGACCTCCATGTTTTAAGGCAAACTATATTGTTTTAAAAAAATACAAAAATAAATGCATAATTTACAAGATTGGTAACCTTATATTGATAATACAGAACTGAATTTGTACCACAAAATGGAAAATTGGAAAATATTAAAAATAATCTTACTAAAACTTTGTTAAGCTATAAAACAAAAATTAAAATGTTATCCTGAAATCAAATATCAATTAAAACTCTACATAGCTACAATAAAAATTTGGAAAAATAACTTTTCAAAAAAAAAATCATATTTCAAAATAATAAATTTCAGAAGAGATGAATGAACAACAACAGTTCATGACAATCTTGGCTGCACTAAATAATATAATCATGAATACAAAATTATTTTAAGAAAATCAAACTAAACTTGTGCATTGTGTCTGGTAAGACACTCAGTGTAAAATGATATTTTAAAGTGGTACATAAAAGTTGTACTCAATTTTGAGAGAATGAATGTGAATTTGACATTCACTCTGACAAGGGACTACAGTCCAAAAACGTTAGTTTTAAAATTCTTTTCACTACGGTGTATAATCAATTTATAAAAAAATTTTCTGCCGAACTAAAGTGCAGTTATCAATAAAAGTATTATTAGTTTTAACTTTTAAAATGACTGTTGTTTACACAACTCAAATTTTAAAATTTGGTATCTTTCACTTAAAGAGCTGATTTTTGTTTCAAGCAATTAGCCTGATGTCCGAAGAACTGATTCTTAAATTTACCTGGTTTGAACTTGTCCATGTTCTTACCTCCTCAGTAACTGGGACTTTCTACTCTTTCCATTTCTTTGTTCTCCAAATCCTCATCAATTCTTCAAGGTTGGTTGGAACTGGATGGGATTCCATAGCATCATCCTGAAAGAAAAAAGATTTTCACACAGATGTGTCATGAACTTCGAGCGGCAAACTACAAGCTTTCTTTTTATTATAATATTGATTGTTTCTCTGAGTGGTACCTTTTTAAATGTCTTGCTCTATGTTGTGTTCTTCCATTACTACAGCTGTACAACTGTCAGGATAAAGCTTCTGATCACGGAACCTGTAACAACACTGAATCTAATGGAGATACCCAACTTTTCAATTCTCAACTTAAAGAGCTCAGTTCTTCCTTTATCTCTTGCTGGAATAAAATGTCTTCTACAAAACTGCAGCTGCAATTTTTTCTATTCCAGACCTGTCTCCGATCATCATCTGTCATAACCCTAACAAAGCAATCATCCTAAATTATTGCACAGCAATCGACATTTCGACCAACTACAGCAGAACGTTAACAGTTTTTGTGTACTTAATTGACTTTTAGTGTAAATCCTTGTTTCTTCACAGTTTACTAAGCCTTCCACAATTAAATATCCAAATAAATGCGGGAAGTATAAAGTCCCTCAGAGCTGCGAGGGTTCTAAGACCACTGAAGTTGGTTTCTGGCATTCCAAGTAAGTAATATTTTTGTTTTTATACTTTCTAACTCAACAGTTTAATGAGCTTGCCAGAGCTGAATTTCGGTATAGACGCTGGCAGTCTAAAGGCTTTGCGAGCTGCAAGAGTATTGAGACCGTTAAAATTGGTATCTGGTATACCAAGTAAGTTCCACAAAAGAGTGCTGCTGGCAGTTTGCAGCTCAGAATGAGATTACAAAAAAACAGCGTTGTATGTATGACAAAATGATAAATATGCAATTTTCCATCTAAATTAAGATTCATGATATAGAAGGTTAATTTATGCTAGGAAAGCATAAATTAACAGCATAAATTAGCATAAATCCGGCCACCCTCGTTCACGGGGATAAAACCGGATCAAAACTGGATTGACAGAGAGAGAGAGAGAGAGAGGAAAGCACTAATAATTGTTTCCAAGATGAGATGTTTGCTGTTGCATCCAGCAATGATTCAAAATTTTTGGTAATTATCTGTTTTATGTTTGTACTGTCAGTTAAAGTTATAAACAGTAAAAATAAGAAATAATCTTAGGAAAAACATCCATTATAAAACTGTAAGCATATTTTTAAGAAAGTTTTCAAGTTTGGTATTTTTCATTTGTTGGTATACCAATTGAAATTAAGAAATTTTCATCAAAAAATAAGTTGGTTTATTATATACTGTATTAAGAGACAGTAAATACCCACTTTGGTGAGTAAATGTACAGTATGTCACAAACTTGACATTAAATGGCTGACAAAAATAAGGAATGTTCAAAGGTCTATAACAATAGAAAAAACAATAGAGTTTGACATGAAGACAAAATTTTGAAGAAGGAGTGCTCATATACATGACTGTATAGTAGTTATGCAATGGTTTCAAGTGGAGTACCATAAAATATGCCACACATCATTTATATTTTTCGTATACAAACTAGCCTTTAGGCAAGTGTTTATACGAACAAAAATACAAGTGACAAGTGGCATTTCCACAGAATCCCACGATAAAGCATTGCATAACTTATTTATCCCATGCCTTTAAAAATACCATACAGAGAATGAAGAACTGAAACCGCAGTTTGTGTTGACATTTTAAGCTCTGGCATTGCACTGATGAATACAATAAATTGACAACTTTGGCACCATTTCGGAAATACGTGCACATAGTTTTGGCACCACTGCAATAGTTGCTCGCAAGCAATTGCAGGAAAGCTGAGTGGAATACAACCAATTGGATACCACTTGTTGGATACCGCAGAATATGCAACAGCTTTTCAGGTCTCTGATTGGCTATATTTTTTAAGGCATGGGATAAATAATGGTAAGTACATGTGACCTTGGAGTAGAGTTTACAAGCTGAGAAAAGGGAGCATATGACGCCCAATAAAAGACGAGTTCCATTCAAAAAGCAAACAATTGCTGAGAAGTGCAAACATGATGGAAGAAACTGAACAAGGCAAATGGCAGATCAAACACCCATTTTCACCCAGGAATATATGTTAAGGCCAAAGCGAGAAAGAAGATCAATGAATAAATACTGTCAAATCATTTACAATTACAATGTTTTATATATGTGCTAGTTTTCAAGTTGAGAAGTATTGTACCAATCCGGTGTATCTGTCCTTTATTAATTATTACTAATATTAACTTGAACAAGTAATTAGTTCTAGAAAAATAGATGATATCAAAATCAGATATCAGGTGAGGAAGGCAACGACATAATAATTTACGATTGCAGGGTTGTCAATATAAGCCAGAACTGGCACTTTTCACTGGCCACTCTTAAAAAAATGTACTGGCTAGTCTATATGCTTGTAGCTCAATTTTCAGCTATGAAGCTGCAAGACACTGAGGGAATTAAAACTGTACAGTTTTATAGACATGAAAACAAACTTGAAAAGCTGCAATAAATATCTTAGTTGAAAATGGATCAAAGTCTTAAAAGTCAATATTGTGATGTTTGGTTAGACACTGCAAAATATGTCATCAGACGCAAGTTCATGCATGTAAAGAAAAGAATGCCATGGTGACCAGCAGTGATAAAGAAAATGAACCAGGACTTTGCTAGATTTTAATTTTGTTAAAAAGAGGAAGTTCAGTGAAGAGCAAGATGAGAATAATCATTACTGCACTATAATATTATAATAATAAATATTATTTCTAGTATAAAAGGGGTAGCCTTGACGTTGTTGTCTTTTTATGTGATAGTCATAAAATTGTGATATTCTTTAAAGCTGAGTAAGAACTAGGCAGGTCAGTGGTAGTGGTATGCAGAAAGGTACTAATTGTGATATTGTTAAACCATTGATTTGATTGGCTAAACTTTAAAAATAGACCATATCTTCATCAGTAAGCTAAATATATTTCTTTCCAATTCATTCATTCAAGCCTTTCCTGTTGAAACATTGCTCTTTTTAAACTTAAGAAAAATTCCATGTGGGGAACACTGAAGGTGAAAAGGTTTTCTTTGCCTTTGTTTTGGAGTTCTACATACATACATATATAAACTTTATTTATACTCAAATTTGAGAGTAGCTTTACAGAGCTAATGTAATGTCTTCGAGAAAAAGGGTGTGGCTAATATATTATAGCACAAAAAAAATTGCTTTAAAATAGAGTTTCATTGCTTTTTACTTTAAAAGTATGTTGTACACAGTTTGATGTATTCTCAGTATGAAAATTTAAACATTCTGGTGTGGGAAAAGTGAAATGTTGCAGAACAATGGGAGGTTGCCTAGTTCTTACACAGACCTTTACTTTGTATGTTTTGTTTTGTTTCTATAAACAACATTTACCATCATCATTCAAATTATTTTGAATGACTGAAGTTGAAAGTTTAAGCAAAGGTATTCAAATTTTAGACACCCTTGAAAGATAACTTTCTGGCCCATTTCCAGATTAGCTTCGAACTATGTGGAAATTACAATAATTAAAGATTAAAAACATTCACAGACTTGATGATGACAAACAATTAAAAAATGCCAGGCTGTCCATATTTAAAAATTTAAAAGAAAAATCACCAATATTTCAAGTGGCCTTTACTAAATGAACAATTCAAATAAAATAACTACAAATTATAAATCATTCTTATAAATTAAAAAATTTTTCAAAGTTTTGAACTCTGTGCAGAGGCTTTGCTAAAACTTCGTGTTTCAAGCCATATGTTGAATCATTCATCCTCATGTTTTATTTTGATAATTATGATATACAAATATACTCAGTGTACTGAAAATAATGAGTGCAAAATGAAGGAATTTTCCAATGAATGTAGAATGCATGATAAAGTATGCTTCAAAGAAAAGAATTACTGGTGTTTTCTTTCTTCTCTTTAGAAGAGAAAACTCTAATAAGCAGAGGACTTAAGGCTGTTCTTTTACTTTCACGTCACTGCTATTTTTGAATTAGCTATGGTGTCGAAAAACTTCAGCGAAAACTTCAGCGAAAACTTCAGCGAAAACTTCAGCGAAAACTTCAGCGGCAAAGAAAAATGGCAAAGTCTCCTTCGTAAACTGCAAACTGCTAGCACCTGAATCTCTTTACGTTTTTATCTATTATATTAGTAATATATAAATTTGCATTTCTTTTGTGCCGAAACAACTGTATTCAATTTCAATTTCACAACAAATTAATTAAAGCGACAATACAAGGCCACACAAAAGGGCCCCAAAACATTATCATTACAAAAGGGCCCAAAATATAAGTATGCCAAAAGATTTGCTTTTTAAAAATTGCTCAGTTTCACAAAATTTATCAAGGAATGTACGTTTTTGTTTTGCATTAAACCTGATGGCGCAATGCCAACACTAAAAAAGATGGAAGTCGATTTGTTTGTTTTGCTTCCAGACAATAAGTTAGGTTATGATCGATACACAATAAGTTTTGTTTAACTTACCGCATTATGATGCAAATGAAGTTTTCGCAAAACAAATATATGAATCCACATTCAAGGTATGCTTAGGAAACTAGTTATACTATACCAGTTTGCTTCATTCCTACTTTATAAAACACACAATTCCAAATTCCTTTTCGCTGCGATATTGAGATATTGATCAATCCCATCTTCCATCGGAAAAATGTTGAGCCTTCTATTCATTGAACTCAGCGGATACTTTGACAGTACTTTTGACGGCAAAACAAAAAGAGCAGCACAGGCAGCCCAGGCAGCCCAAACTAAATTGTGTAATGTTTGAACTGATTATGACGGTTATAAAGACTTTGTGTGGGAAAATAATTTTCTAAGAAAAATTGAAAAATTGTTTTACAAATGACAGAAATAAATTTTCTTACCTCAAATGTATGTTTGTTTGTTTGTTTGTTGTCAGAGCATTTAGAATATTCTTAATTTTTAACCCATTATAAAGTATATTCTTATAAAAAAAGGGTGTAAGTGCTGAGAATTTTCCAAAATTTAAGAAGAAACTAAGAGTTAACACAAAAAGCAAGGCCGAATTTCTTGACTTAAATTAGCTAGCAAAAAAACAATATTATACAAAGAAGCTGTTTTATAAGAAACACTTTTGTAAGAACTTCAGGTTGAAATTCGCCCCGCAACATCCGAAGCTGAGGAATAGCCGAGTGTATCACCTCTACTTATCATTTAATGTTCTAGATTTTCAAATAATAGTCTACTTTACTCTTTCAGTATTTTCTAAAGCGCAACCTCCTATATTTTTACTGATCAGTTTCTGTGTAATCGCAATGTCTTAGCATCTAAACAAGAATTTATGCCAATTGGAAAATAAATTTCATTCCAACTGCCAAATATATAGGGGAGTCGATTTTTGCAATTTTAAAGTCTGTAATGCGCTAGTCAAAACTATTCTCTTTATTCTTGAAGATAGAAATTACAAACCATTAACTAAAATACTAAACTCAAGCAAATTGGGTGTTCTTTTAACTTTGAAAAATAAATGAAACTGTAAACGCCATTTTGAAACGACTTTTAGGTAACCATTATGTTTTAATTTTTTTCTTTTTGTCTTTCTTTAGGTCTTCAAGTAGTCATGAAATCAATTATGTGCGCCATGGTGCCACTGCTACAAATCTGTTTACTTGTAGGATTTGTTATTGTAATATATGCAATCATAGGCTTAGAATTTCTTTGTGGAAAATTCCACTTTGCATGCCACTTAGGCAACAGTACAGTACCAGGTAAGATTTGTTTTTTGGCAACTTTTACAAATACTTGTTTATGTTTGTTGATCTGCTATAATTAGTTAATAATGGCTTATGGTACTTTGCGAAACGAAGTGGTACTTTCCACAATGGTACTTTGCAAAATGGTACTTGCGAAATGGTACTTTGCGAAATGGTACTTGCGAAATGGTACTTTGCGAAACGAAGCGGTACTTTCCACAATGGTACTTTGCAAAATGGTACTTGTGAAATGGTACTTTGCCAAATGTACAAAAAAACAAAAGAATATGTAATAAGAATCACCGTGAGTGTTTTTCGCATGTACGTGCGGATAAAATATATGAAGCGAACTATGAATTTAAGTCAATATTCACCCACGAAGAATTTTTGAAAGTTCTTGTTATCTGACGGCAGCAAGGCTTTAAAGTAGAACAGTTCTTGTTAAAACTTTGACTGCATTGCTATTGTGTACAAATGACTATCCAAATCATTTATTTTGATTCAATTCATCAACAAAATATCGAACATTTACCAAAAGCATGTTTTCAGTTGAAAAAGGGGTCAACTTATACGCCGAGTCGACTTTACACACCTGGATATACAACATTTGCCACACACTATATGTACAATACTAAAAGTCCAACTGCGGTCAAATTTCTGTTTCGTTGTCGGATCTGAAGTTCTCTATTGATCGCTGATATGTGAAAAACACTTATGACGATTACATATTCTTTTGTATCGTTTTTGTACATTTTGCAAAGAACCATAAGCCGTTAATGATAGATTTTGAGCCCATGACACCTAACCAATACCCTGGAACCCTGCCAAATTAAATGTTTAGAAACTCTTCCAACTAACGTGAAAAATTAGCAGTTTTGACATTAATGGTTTTAAAAAAGTAAAAACAAAATCAGAATTTAACACTCAGCTAACACACTCATACATTTTTTTAATACATTTTTCATTTTTCTCTGATGATATAAGTTAATCTTCTTTAGTAAAATTTAACTATTTTCTCATTAACAAAATTAAAATGCTTTTATGTTTTTTAAATGCTAATAGACTAATAGACTGCCTGGGTTGAGACCAGGTATAGCGGTGGAAGTGCATTTATCCCCTCCTGGGTGGGCCAGGGGGAACAGGTTTCTTTGGATAGCGTAAGAAATACAAAATTTATCTATGTATCTTTATCTCCTACTGAGTCAAAAAGTATTTTTTTCGATTCAACGGCAGTCTTTCTTTCCCTTTTCACAGAAAGCTACTCCCACTTCCTATTCTTAGAGTAATCACTATAGTTGTTGATGGTGTAAGAAAAGGTTTCAGATCATTCACGTCACAAATCAAAATGGCGATGCGCGGAAATTTGATTCTTAAAAATAGTTTTAAGGGATATAGAAAGAACAATCATTTCAAATGAAATGAAATGTGAGCTGTTGATACAGACCCAAGGGAAGGAAAAGTATTACTTTAGTCCAATATTGTTGGACAGTGGAGGAGTCCTTTAAAGCTATTATATTGCAGATAAGCCAAAAAAAACTTTAAATTTTAGTCGATGTCACAGCTGAAAACAATTCATTAATCTCTCTCTCTCTTTGATGTTTGAAATGACATGAAATGCAATATCAGTTCCAAGTAAACAGTGATCTGGATGGCGTGTGACTCTTAAAACTTGTTTTTCAAAAATTATGTAATAGATCGATTTCAATATGTTTTCTCTCATAACACTTAGGCGCCTTAGTAGTTGATGATTCTGGTGAATCCACGATGTGTGGAAATCAAGGTGGAGCGGGGTGTCCGGACGGACAAGTCTGTTCGCGATATGTTCCTGGTCCTAATGATGGAATAACAAATTTCGACAACATCTTTGCCGGAATGTTAACTGTTTTTCAAGTTATAACCAATGAAGGCTGGACCGATATAATGTATTGGGTATGTATAACTATAAACATAATGGTTTAACAGCCGGCATTATATAGTATTACAAATTTTGCACATTATTTTTAATTGAGATAATTCTTCAATTTAGATTATTAGCTTTAGAGAACTGATCTAATCAACTCTTGTTTGAAACATATAATCATCTCCGTGAATAGAATAATTAGCTTTGATGTTTCAAGTGCTAACTCGTCGTTAGAACCTTGTAGGGGTAGTTAGAATTTTGCCTACTCACCGTCGCAAAACAAACTATCCAACGATGTTCTAATAACAGTGCATAAGCATCCAATCAGTGGGGATGGATTGTTATTAATATTAATGTAATAATATATAATAGGTTTCTGTTCAATACAAATGACATGATTATTGATGTTAAAGGACATGTATACAGAACCTAGGTCTTGGCTTTCTCTAAAAACAAAAGGGAAAATCATTGGACTTCTGTCTGTAGTTAGACAGAAATACTTACAGTGGTATTGAAGGGCGATCAGTGTTCATCATTATTATACATAAAACTAGTAGCAGTAATCAAAGATGTATGGGAAGTGCTGTGAGCTCTGTCACAGTTGTGTTTCCGTTTTTATTGGTAGTTTGCAATCGTTTTTTTTGTGATGACAAAATGTATATTGACACACTGTAAACTTTTCTAATGGTCTCAACATGAAAACGAGGTTGAGGTACAGACAGACTTCATCCCTTTTCTACGCCCTGCTTTTCTAATACACTGCGCCAACCCAGATTTCATCGTGCCTACCCAGAAGTCCTTGCAGCCGTACAGTCTTTATTTCGAATAACTCTTAAAAAAATTACTCAATTAGGCCAGATCTTGCAAGAAAACTCCAAAAATTTCCATGGCAGTTCGAAAGAAAAGTGATCTCCATATAATAAAAGGAAATTAAATGTTTTCTCAAATATTTTATTTTTATGTTCTCGTGGCAAAAACATTGTATGACTCGTCATTCGAACATAATTATGTCATATTAATTACATTAAATTAATTATATTATTCTATTGTACCTTGTCGTCATTGAGTAATACCCCTCTTTATATCAAAACAGCGTCTAATATCGTTAGTTCTGTTAAACACTTCTTATTTTGTTTCTCCATGTTTGTTTTGCAGACTTTTAAAGTTGTGGACGCTCATGGTTACTATTTTTGGTTGTATTATTATTCACTGGTTGTCATAGGAACATTTTTCATGCTCAATTTAGTTCTTGGTGTTTTGAGTGGGTAAGTATTACAACTTATTAATGCAAACATATTTATACGCCGATTTAAAATTTTTAGTCATTCCTTGATACATTAATGTTTTAACTTTGCGGAGTGATTGATGAAGTACACGCACGACTCTAGGCGTTAGCAATTGATTATATTATTATATCATATTATTGGTTTGATGATGATATTTCTTCCTATTTCGAATCACTAAAAGGAAAAGAAGACGGGTAAATGTTAGCTCTTACGGTTTTAGAGAATTTGATCATCCCTAACCTAACATTAACAATTTATAGGTCTAAGACACATTCCAAAGTAATTTCTATTCATAACGTCAACGAACTTATTGTTCCTTTTTTATGTGCCAAGAACGTTTTAATAATGATAAAGTTCTTACTTACTTACTTACTGATTATATAACGGAAAACACGCAACAAATCCTTAAAAGTAATTTAATTTCTTATAAAATCTGTTATGAATCTTAATAAGATGAACAAAACGCCAATATTATTTCAAAGATAAATCTTACAAGTTAATTTATCTGTTGCCGGTGTAAGCCAAATTCTGCAACTGAAAGCAACGCTAGCGTAATCAATTCTCTGTTTTTATCTTTTCTTTTTTAAGTATCTTTTGTTTGTTATACTTCTTACTCGATCGTCTGGTTCCTGCTGTTCCACCCTCAAATTTGTCCTATTTACTCGTGCAGGTAGGCAACGAGTATAGGAATGGGGTTCGTTTGTTCTTTTCATTTTTTAAATTTTGTGTCACACATTTGTACGGCTTCTTCAAAGAGTGATGATGCTTAGGGTTATATAAACGATACCGGAGTTACATGGTTACGTATGTGGGATTTGATTTTTCTGTTCGAAATTTTAAAATTGTAAATTTGTATTCTCGTTTTTCATGGATTTAATTTAAAAACTTGCTAGAACCGGCAAGAGTAATACCACTTGTTCTCTCTATAGGATAACGTACTCCATTTATCAATAATTATTGAAATAATTTAAATTTATAACTTTAAATGATAAAATTTGTCATCTTAACATCTGCAGTGAATTTGCTAAAGAAAGGGAAAGGGTTGAAAACCGGAGAGCATTTTTAAAAGTTAGAAGAACGCAGCAAGTTCAGAGACATTTAAACGGTTATCTGGATTGGATCAGTAAAGCGGAAGATCTGATGTTGGAAGAAGAAGACGATGACGATAGAAATGTTGATGTGATGAGAAGGAGAAATCTTGATCGAGTTGAAGATGGCGATGTTGCAATGACTGCACAGGTGTTAACTGGAAACTCTGGAAAAAGACACAGACTTAACACAGGAAGAAAGTAAGTTTATCATCTATATATTTTACTAATTGACTCAGTTAAGTAAAACTGAACATGTTGTAAAGGGAAATAGTAAAAGTAGGCAGTCAAAGACTGCATGTGACTCAAGGCAGAATGCATAACAACGGTAATTCGAAATATTCCGATCCAATTCGTAACCCGAGCCTTCGTTCTCTTAGCCAGCGAGATCTCCTTGACGACGATCACGTGTTTGAATAATCGCTAGGAACGCCTGCTTCAATTGGAATGGTTACAACTCACTCATTAATTCACTCATTCAAACCGATGACATAGTGACGAGAGGCCCCATAAGGCCTTTCGTCACAAAAACCTATGATTCTTACAGGTAGTATAAACGTTTGGGTTGAAAATATATCAACTTTGATCACAATTTATTTTCTTAGGTTGGGAAATTAGAAAATACTATAATGACGAAAGTTAAAATGCCCCGTCATTCTTATTCTCATGATTAAAACGGATGAAGCATCAAGAAGATAAAAGATGTCATCATCATATAGTTTAAAAATTCAATTATATCTATAATAATAACATTATTCATATAATATGATATCGATTCGGTTTAATTGAGCTATCTAACGTAATGTAGCAGTCTCATAACAATGAAATTGTTCTGTAGAAGACATCAACCAATCACACTGCTTGTTTTAGTTTGTATAACGTCAACATCTTCGCTACGCAAAATTCTGCCTTTATTCAAACAAAATACATTTTATTGACAATAATATCAATGAAAAAAATACTCGACTCTGATTGGCTGAGAGCAGTGCAGTTCAAGTGTAACACCGGTGAAAAAAGTGAAACACCAGTGCAAGTGACACATGGTAATTTGGATTATGATTGGCTGAAAAACAATGGGAAATTTTCTAAGCCAATGACAGCGAGTAAAAAAGGCTTCTATAGAAAGATCTTCTGGTTCTTCCTCCATCAAGCTACTGTAAAAGATGTTAAAATTTTAAAAGTTAACGGAACTCTTTAATCATATTCAGATCTTTTATCGATGTTACGGTCGATCGCGTTAGCTGGCATTTATAATTCCGCTACGCTAATTTTATATTCATTCCCTGATGATGCCGTAGACCGGCGAAAGCTCGGAACATTAATTGAGTATAGAACTTTTACCAACTTTTACCATTTTAAAATTTTAACATCTTTTACAGTAGCTTTAGCCCTCTATCGAAATTTATATATTTTTTACTAAATATTGTTGTGTTTCAATTACTATAACTTGTATAATGAAGAAAAATCTCTTTTTATAAAAAAAAATATGTTATGGATATCATGTTTTTCTTTACGAGTCTATGTTCTATATCCTAAAATCTTGACTGCAAATTAACTCTCTATTTCTGCATTCCAGACAAGGGACTTGGCAGCGGTTTCTGCGACGAAACAAGCGGTGGAGAATCCGAATCAGACAGATAGTAAAACACCAAGCATTTTACTGGGCAGTGATTGTTTGTGTTTTTCTAAACACTGTTATTGTTGCATGCCAACATTATAGACAACCAACTTGGCTCACAGATTTCCAAGGTATATTTGATAGATTTGCGTTTCCATTTGTTTATTGAAGCTAAATGACATCTGAATTTCTTTTTAAGATCAGCAATTTATGATCAGAAGAATGTCTAATATGTGTGTACTTTCACAACTGGTTTTGGCCCCATTGAATCCATGTATATATCCATTTTGAAACCACTGGTGATTCAGTCCTGTAATTTGATTGGATCTCAACAGTATGAATTCACCAACATTGCACTTTTTAGAGTCTGCAATCCACCTCATTTGCTCAACCAATCACAGCGTAGTATAGGCTAAAGCAGCCAATCAGAAACAAGTGAAGTGTATGAATGTTTCTTTCAGTATGAAAAATACGGCAACCCTGTAAACTAAAACGTTTGAAAAAATAGCCGAGTAAAAGCCAATAAAAAGCCAATAAAAAGTCACAACGACTTATCGAGTCGCTCGCTTTTGTTCTGAAATTTTATTTGTGGCTTCAATTCAAACTCTCACTGCACGCTTGTTCAGTGTATGAATGTTTGTTTCAATATGAAAAAAAATACGATAATGCTATAAACTCCCTAACGGGAATCGAACCCATTACCTTCTGATTACCGGTCAGACGCTCTACCCACTCAGCTACAGGAACTCACATAGGTAACAGGTCACTTAACTTGGTTCTTATAGAAGGGATATCGGATATATGTCCTATTAAGTGACCCGTTCCCTACGTGAGTTCCAGTAGCTCAGTGGGTAGAGCGTCTGACCGACAAACAGATCGAAGGTCATAGGTCATTAGTATTCCTTCCTGACGGGATCTTGGGCTACCTGTGGTGTTACCTGCTATGGCAACAGGAAATCTGGAAACTTTTTGGAAATATAAATTGTCATCGGACTTTTGAAAAATCTTTTTTAATCTTTATTAAAATTATCCTTCTTTAATATAATTTTGCTGCTGTTTCATTTCACATTTTTATAGTAGTGGTTACAGAAAAAATCTTGGAACTGAATTTTGGAACTGAATTTATTTTAATGCAAATTTAACCTTCTGGCAACATTTTACTTTGCAGATTATGCAGTGGCTCACACAAAATCTATTGTTAAGTTACCTTACATCTAGGTCGAGATTTTTTCTCCCTGCTTTCTACACGTGCATCGGCTCTATGATGCTGCCGCCTCGCCAGGCTCGCGTCTTCGCTCGCCCGGCTCGTTGGCAATTATCTTCTGTGTCGGAAACCTGCTACAAACCTGTTTGCTACCTGCGCCGTGCTGATGAAGCCTAAAAATACCGAAACAGCTGTACATGGCTACTAAAAATAACATTCAGGCTCATTATTTTTATGCTAGAATTAAGGGCATAAATCCTGCTACCAACGTGCCCTTAGAGCACGATTAGTGGCTTCAGATTAGCTATTAGCACGTATATGTGCTATTTATACTTGATGGTTGTCATTTGAACTACAAAACTAGCCAGCAAGCCCTGGATTACCAACGAATTTATAACATATATTAAATCCATATGCAAATTATATAAGAACTTTTTATGTAATCCCATTCCTTCCAATGAAGAAAAATACAAGAAATACAAGAACAACGTTAGCATCAAGTTCTGCTAAGAATATCAAAGCGTAATTTTTATGACTCTAAATTCGAGTCTGATAAAGGGAATTTATTATTCACCTGGAAACTCATAAATGAAGTTCTTAATAAGATAAAAAGCATATTCAAATACCAATCATTTTCACCCATAATGGGAATGAGATTAATGACCCAAATGACTATTGCAAATAAATTCCGTGAATTTTTCACAAATGTTGTCCAAACCAATTGAAATCTTGCCAAAAAATTGCCAACTTCAAATATTTCCTTAGACAATTTTCTTACAAATAGAGTTAGTCAATCAATTTTTCTTAAACCAGTCACAGAAGATGAAATCAAACGTCTTTCTACTGCCTTTAAAGCAGGGAAAGCCTCAGGATTTGATGGAGTTAACATTGCTGATATTAAATCAAATATTGAAACATTAGCCAAACCATTATCCCATGGCCATGTTATTAATCTCTCGATTTCAGCAGGTATTGTTCCTAATAGTGTTAAACTTACCTGAGTAATCCCTAGTTACAAAGTGACTGCCATTCTGAACTCAGTAATTTATATGGACCAATCTCTACCTTCCTGTTTTCTCATTTTTTTTGAGAAAATAAACTATGATAGATTAATTTCTTTTATTGACAAACACAATATCATTTATGAACATCAATCAATATGGCTTCCGCTCCAATTATTCAACCAACTTGGCAATTATACAGACGGTAAGCCAAATTAAATTTCTTCATTAACTGATAACAAAGAACTCTCTGTAGGTGTGTTCCTAGACTAGTTTAGAGCCTTTGATACTGAAAATCATAAAATACTTTTACAAAAATTGGAGCATTTTGGAATTAGAAGGGTAACATTAAAACGGATTGAAAATTATTTAAACAATATGAAACAATATTATGTTGAGTTTAATACTAAATCATCTTCCCACATGAAAATTAAATGTGGTGTCCCACAGGGAAGCATTGTAGGACCCTTGCTTTTTATTATTGCCAACGAGCCAGGTGAGCGAAGACGCGAGCCTGGCGAGGCGGCAGCATCATAGAGCCGATGCACGTGTAGCTATATATAGATTTAGCAGGG